>JABSTT010000053.1:0-40001 GCA_013339685.2 Hyalomma asiaticum | reverse complement strand
GCTTGTGATGTGAGTTTCGAACCACGCTCGAGGTGGTCCTCACCATTCAATATTATATTCAATGTAATATTGAATGTGAGGTTAAGTGTGCTGTGAAAGCCTGCAAGAATTATGAAATGAATTAGAATTTAAATGGAAATACCTGACATTTCTCCAGATAGGTGGTAACATGCCATGAAGTATGGGAAGCATTGTTTTGTGCACAGATCATTTTTATTCTTACTGTGAATGATGGACTAAATACAATGCCAAGAGATGCTAAAACTTGCACTTGCTGATTATTTTATGCATGCTATAATAATGTAAATTTTTGGGCACAGTAAAATAAACAACCCAGCCTATCCCCTTCCCCACCCACTGTTTCTTTATACGGGAGAAGGAAAAAAAGAAAACATCGTTGCACATCCAAGCGTCCAAGTGCAGCTGTAGCTGTCAGCACAAGCAATCTAATCAGTTTTCATGTTTGTTTGTCACTATAATGGTGCCCTTATGTAAAAAGCTTTTAGAGCATAGGAGCTACATTTTTTTTTCTTTTAAGTAAATGCAGAGTGAGGTCAAGAGGCGCTCTGCAAGCAACTTTGCTGTGCCAATTGCGATTCTCTTAGACTTGGCTCGTGGGTGAATACAAATTAAAAATGCAATGTGTGTTTGCTTTAAAAAGTGGAGGTACTTGTGGCCATTATGCCATTTTGTTATGCCTTAACTTTTTTGGTTGGAAGTGTATTGGGATTCACACATACTGAAAAGTTTCTTTTGCACTTCTAGTCAACACGACAGGACAAAGACTTTTCAAATATCTTGGGTATAATAAAAGAAAGGAAGGGGAGACTTCCTGTATACATCTCCTCCCCAAAATGTCCGGTTATAAAAAGCATTATAACCCTGACATGGCAGGTCAATTTGTTGTAATGTATGGGCCTTTCAGTAGCCTGTACAGTGTACATGGATTGTTATTCATGAAGGCATGAAAGACCAAGAAAACTAGTAAATGTGTACTGGTTTTAATGTTGAACTAGCAACCAGTAATTCGCTGAACATTTGGAAATCAGCATGGCAAAATCAATAATTTTAGCAGCTCGAAGTGTGTGGAAGTAGAGCTATGCGAATGGCAAAATTCTGAGTGCGAAGTGAATTCGAATATTTATGTTCAAGTGCAAATTGAATCGGATATTTTTCGAATAATTTTCGAATTTTTTTTTAATAATACCATGTCAAATTATGGAGAAATCCTAAGCTATAAAAGATTAAAACATTGGCGCAATAACTAGTGCACACTCGCGACTAAGTTTTATTCATCTGAAGACTTTGCTTTACAACTGTCAAGCACGTGTACAAGAGCAAGGAAAATAAGATGACCTGTGTGGACACCACTTAAATCAGAGTGCACAAGTGCACACTCATGACTAAGTTTTATACATCCGACGACTTTGCTTTACAACCCTCAAGCATGCGTACAAGAGCAAGGAAATTAAGATGATCTGTATAGACGCCACTTAAATCCTTTCAACTAGAAAGTTGTACTCATTCTGATAAATTGTGATGGAATGAACGCTGATACAGTGGTTGCCAAATTTTTTTATATATGTTGTCTCGGCCAGTTCGCAAGCCACCTTGTCCTTGCTTTTCCGCAAAATGCATGTTTGTTCAACAATGGTTAATGCATACATTCTTTGCAGTGATATGGTAAATATAATCCTGTCCCATTTGTGATAGACAAAGCTTGCTCTGCCACACGACTATTAATACACCAGCCAGTTTGGCCGATGTATATCTTGCCCCAACTCAGAATCTTGTACACCACATCACTTGAACATTCGATGAAAGGCGTTTTCTTTGTGTGTTGTTTTTCATATTCAGGACCCCTAGTAGAGGACACCCAAGCACAAATACAAGAAAGGTTTTGTGGAACCGAAAACATTACTGGCATGTTATACCTCGAAGCCACATTCTTCAAAGAATGAACTATTCCGTGTACATAAAGAATGACAACTGGGTGCACCTTCTTTTTATCACTTACTGGGAAAGCCTCGTCTTCATGCCCGATGTTCCTTAGCAAAGCTTCACAAACAGATCCTAATACAAACGACGGGAAACCCGCCGAAACAAGCCTAGAAATTTGTAGTTCGAAGCTTTTTCTGTACGGCATGGAAACGAGACCTATTCAGCACCATCTGGGAACTAGCAGTAGCTATTGCTCTCTTCACACATCGCATGGAGAAATGTGCTGCTACACATGGGCAGAAAAAATTTATTGCATGTCTAGTGTACTCTCGTAGCGTCATTCCAAAGTCCTGAAGAACAGTGCAACAGAGAACTGTGCACCAGAAAGCAGAGTTAACTTTACCGCAGTAGACATGCATGCGGGAATGGGCCACTTGTCACAAGATGGCACATTTTTTCCCCTTAAATACCAACTTCGAATTGTTCGAATATTAAAACTTTAGTGCGAATTGAATAGAATAGCAAATGCTATTCGAAAATTATTCGAAATTTCGAATATTCGCACACTACTATGTGGAAGAGATAATTTGCTGAATAAAAGTGACGGTGCAGCATCATAGCCAAACCTTTAGCTGTTCATGCATGTGCTAGGTGATTCGCACATTAATGGGCTCTGTCAGTATAGTCACAGGGCATGCAATTTATTTAGGGCACTTTTTCTAAAGCTTCACCATAATAATTTTACAGCTTTATATGGGTTTAGCCAGTTTCTTATGCCACTTTCTCATAGAAACATCCAGTAGTTTACTGCCAATCTTTATTGTTTGCCTAGATGTGATGTATGAGTAACACATATTTCTTCAAATGTCTTCTGGATAAATTGTGCAGCAAAGGCATTTACAGATAACTTTCATAACGTTAATCATTAGTTTGTTTATGCCTTTGGTGTTGACAATCAAAGGAAAAACAGAGCCTTAGCTTTGAAAGTATTTGCATTTATAAACTGAGCTGGCATCTTAGTAAAGTTCATTTGTTGCAGCACTTTCCTTTGTATAGGAGCTCTGACAGTGCTTGTTCAGAACCTGATGCTGCGCCTGCAGCAGAAAAGGAAGCCCTATTTCGTGAAAACTGGGAGTGCTTATCTCGAGAAGCTACATTACTGGTAAGAAATCATTTCCATCAATTTACTTATCAGTGTCATTTGAACAGGCAGGTTGTACGATGACTACAAAAATTTTTGTTTGTCATTGCTTGTCAAATGCTAAAAGCTATATGTGGCATCAATAAAGGTATTCTTTATAGAGAAATTGAGATCGAAGTGAAATTGTAAGTTGAAGTCATCACATCGGGTCAACTGATCATGCTTCATGTTTTGCTATCACACACAGTTGCACTGACTGTCACTACACATACAACTGTGAAAAATGTAAATGGCAGTTTCTAGCAGCCCTTGATGTAAAGCTTGCATGTTCTGCTGTTTTTTCTTGTAGCAGAAACTGTAATGCAGGGTAGATAAGGGATCCTCATTGTAAGTTTTGCTAACTTACAAAGAGGACTGTGTGAGTTCACAAGAAAATAAAAGGTAAATAATGAAGAAATAACTTCTTGTTCTTCTCTGTGTGATATCACATTGAAAATGATTTAGCTGGCTTGTTTTTAACAGAACATGGTAAAAATGCAGTCTTATGAAAAAGTTAGAAATTCCTATGATAGCAAGGGCAAGTTTTCCAGGATTCATTTTTTTTTTACTTAACAAGAGTAATGATATATAAGTTATTTGCGGTGCTCCTAAACAACCCTATGGTTTAAGTGATGATGTGTACATTTAAAAAAAAAAGGTAATAAATACTATACGTGAATATAAGTAAGAAAAGAGAAAAATATGATGATATAGTATTACAGCCCAAGGGCCTGTTTTGGCCAGGAAAAATTATGACCTCAGGGATGAAATGTGCAAACGTAATTTCTACTTCATTGCATCCATTCAGAATAAACTTACATATGTTGTCAGACACTGATTTTGCCATTCTGATGACTATATAATACAGCCCCTTTAAATGGACAGATCTTGCCTCTTCTTTTTCTTTCTTTTTTTTTTTTGTAACGTGCCATAATAAACTGGAAACAAAACTGTACAAAAACATGGAGCATCAGAAAAAGGGCACAGACAGCGATATCGTTTTTCTCCTGCTTTTCTGGTGCTTTTCTTTCGCACTGTTTCGTTTCCAGCATGTCCCACCAACACGCCCGAGCTTCCACCTTAGCAGTCACGATAAAATTGAAGTGGGAGGAAGCAGCAGACACAAAGTGTAGACAAGACACCAGAAGTGTTTACTTACAAGCATTTGTTGATATTTGAAGCCCTATAAATTTGTTTTCGCTTTCTTCAAAGGGAATGGCAGACGCATTGCACATTTCAGACTGCATTGACACTGCAGGAAACAGCAGATACAAAGTGTAGACAAGACACCAGAAGTGTTCATTTGCAAGTGAAATTTACTGAAAGAAGCCCCGCCACGGTGGTCTAGTGGTTATGGCACTCGGCTGCAGATCTGAAGGTCGTGGGACCGAATCCCGGCTGCAGCGGCTGCATTTTGATGGAGGCGAAATGTTGAGACCCCTGTGCTGTGCGATGTCAGTGCACGTTAAAGAACCCCAGGTGGTCGAAATTTCCGGAGCCCTCCACTATGGCGTCTCTCACAATCACAGCTAGTTTTGGGACGTTAACCTCCCCAAATCAATCAATTTACTGAAAGAAAGAAATAAGAGGCCAACAGAAGGCAGCTGCACAGTTGCAAAATAAAACATTTGTCACTTTATGGAAACCATACAAGAACAGATGGAAATGAAATCGTTGCAGTGCAAGTGCCAAAATATGATAAGCAGTGATGTTGCTCGGGCTGGACTACCCTACCTCCCGAAAAGGAATCTCACTTATTGGAGGCAGGAAAGTTGATAGTCCATTTAGAGGCATGTCATCATTGTTTACAATATCTTGAAGCTTGTGCCATGAAAATTTCCTCCTTTTTTGTAAAGTTTCTATAAAGTGAAAAACGTTCTGCTTTGTTCTGTTCACTGTGGCGCTGGTTTGGTTTTGCAGACCTTTTAATTCTGGTTTCTTTCAATAAATTTCACTTGCAAATAAGTGCTTGTAGCATATTGTCTAACTCTATGTGTATGTTCTGTCGCGCTACATTCCGTTCATCATAAATGTTTATTAACTAGCCCAAATGTCAAACTTCCTGCTGTGTATGGTGGTTCAATGGTACGATACATTGTCCACAGCTTCTTAGTTATAAGCAGCATTTCATACTGAAAAAATATACTAGGAAGCAATGCACACTTTCTGCGCGGCCTTGCAGTAGTTACTGTCCTGTGGCTTGACTTCATAAAACTTGTAATAAATATTCAGCTTGTATCGGCATATTTCAAAGTGTGTTTCTTGCCATCCTCTGTAAATTTAAATAAGCTTATTGTATGATCAACTCAACCTAGCACCTCACTTTTTTGACCCTGTTTGTTTCTGTACCTTACACTTCTGTTTCTACGACATATGTCTTTTACTATACTGTGTGTCCGGTGTATCACTTTTTAACTGCACCGGTACAAAGGTTTCTTACGTTTTCCTGGGTTCTGGAATATGTTTATTATCATCACCATACTCATTACCAGCCACCTATTGAAGTGGGTAATCTTGGCCACATCTTGGAGTAAGACTGGTGCAGTGTTTACCACTTTTCTTCTTTTTTAAAACTAGGTATTTTGTGATTGCTAATACTGCTTTAAAGGGCCCCTAAACCACCCCCGACATTTTTTTGAACATTTCAAGTTAACATGCCCATCAAGTTGAGAATGCCGTCATGATGAACAATGCCAAGTGCGGCAGCGCTATGTGCCGCGACTGCGCAACAAACTCTAAAAACAATCCCATGTGCCTCTCCGGGCATTTCCGGCATACCAAAGATAGCCGTGACGACAGGAAGGGACAGCAACGTGGTTTTTGGTGACATCAACAGAGGCAGAGCTCCGCTGATTGGTCGAAGGGGAACTTCGAATTCCAGTTAGTCTGTTAGCAATTACACGCACTCCCTTCCTCGCCGTGTGTCATTAGTGTGGACTAGAAACTGTAACAACTGTACCAGCGAGCAGAGCACGACGGGGAGCGCTAGCACAGGGCGTTGGCACCGCTGACCTTCACTACGGGGTTCTAGTGGAGATCAGTGGTTGGAACAGAACCAATAAAACACTCACGCGAGCGCAGCGGATGGCGCAGGCATCTGAACCAGAAGTGGACAATTTGAACTGTGCGTCATCGACAGTGTATGTAATGTGACATTCGGAGAAGCCCTCGGTGAGGAGGCGGCACTGGCAACTGCAAGCGGCCGGTGCGTGGTGCAGGAGAGAGTGAAACAAGGAAGTGCCAGGTTTAATAACCAAACGCGTGTAACTCCGCTATTTCGCCACCGTTTTGAAAAATTCTTACAGCTGCATGTTCGTTGCGGACACCGGCATAAAAGCAACACTGCAACTGAATTTTGATCTCTGGGTGGTTTAGGGGCCCTTTAAAGTGTTGTGACAGAAACATATGATGCCTTTTTATATTTTTTGCTCATCTTGCATACTTAAATACCTCATTTTGCTGTTGTTCTTGTGCAATTTATCTAGCTCCTGGATAGCTTAAACCCCCGTGCTGTTTTTACTGGCCACACCCATCATGGCTGTCTGACAATGCATCGTAAGACCATACCTGAGTGGACACTGCCATCAATAAGCTGGAGGAACAAGCGAAACCCCAGCTTTGCTCTTGTAAGTGGTATCATGCTTTTTATTGTGCGTTCGTGCTTTACGTTCCAATCAGGTGCAAAAGGAAACATGCTATAGTTGCACAAGGTTGACATATCGAGTCATATTTAAAGCAAATGCTTTTTCTGTGAAAGAAATTGCCTGAAATGCTCTACACATTGCCTTCTAACTTGTGGGATCCTGGGATAAAAGTTAATAAGCAACTTAGCACTACTGAAAGTGCATATAACTGGATTACTGTTTTATATCAGTGCTTATAAAATATATGTTTCGGAGAAAGCACCTGTAGCACCTGTTTCTGGCCTTCTTACCTAAAATGCATGTCTTTTTATGCTGATTTAAGATTTGGAGGAGTTTTCAATAAACTTTGTTTGTTGGACATACCAAATTCTTTTACAGTGTTTAATCATCCAGCTCTTGGCAACCAGAAGTAGTTTTATTCATACTAGCTAAAATTTCCTGTTGTTGCCACGAAGTAACTTTCAACTCAAGTGAGACACGGCATGGCGATACCTTGGTAACTTTCCTGCCAGCACATTTTAGAATGCTAATGGTCCGCACAAAGCCAAATGGTTTTCTAGGTATACTATTTAAACCATGTAAAGTTAAAAAAAAAATGTGCATGTAAGGCTGGCAAAGTTGCAGAAACTCTGTGCACAAATGTATACATGGTGCTTGAGAAAAGGTGTTCATAAGTTTTATAAATGCCGAAAAGGAGATATTTGTGCACTTTTTGTGGAATTGCTTTGTCATGGTGGCATGCTCTGTAAAATGGGCAGGTTTGATATTTTGAACAATGATTAACAAAATTGGGCTAATTAACTTTTAAACCAAAGCAGCTAGATGCTCAAACCAAACTGAACTGTGTTTCCTGGACAGATAATATAAAACTTAGCTTTGCCCATTACAGGGTGAATTTTGCAATGACAGTGCATTTAGTAGCACTACGAGAACAAAAAAACGCAGCTCACTTTCGAGGCTGATCATAGGCACAGGCATGCACTGCTTGGTATCAGGTGCTGCTATCTGCCTCACAGGTGGCAGAAACTCCAGCCATCTCGAGTTTCCGCTCAATCTTTGGAAAAACATTTATCCTACTACTTCCTGCCCGTCATCTTTCATGATAAATGATATGCCCTTTTCGACGCTCTCAGAACGCTTTAATAGCTCTTTCAAAACTGTATTGGCAATAACCATGAAATGGCTCTGTTTCCAGGAATTGAAAGAAGTTGTACAGGCCTTTATAGCTTCCTCTTGAATATTGACACTTCTAAATGTGCTAAACTGGATGGCATACCAGACATGTTTTTCAAGCGTTATGCAGAATGGAATGCTCTTTATCTAATCATAATTTCTCATAAATTGTTTGAAACATGTACTGTGCCTACCATTTGGAAAATTACCAATGTAATTCCTGTGTTTAAATTGGGTAATAAGCAACTCGTTTCCAACTACAGGCCTGTTTTGTTAACGTGTACATGTTACAAACTCCTATCATAAACATATTATTCAGTCCCTCATTGACAGTAACATACTGTCACGGAATCAGCATAGTTTCCGCTCTGGCTTTTCTAGAACTACTAAACTCATTGAATTCACTCACGACATTGCTTTGGCTCTGAATAATCGAGGTCATGTTGATGCCATATCATAGATTATAGCAAAGTATTTGATATTGTGTGCCACACAAAACTTATTAGGCTTAGAAAAATTATTAGTGATGACAAAATTCTTGGCTGGACAGATGAATGGCTATGCTTAAGGTCTCAATTTGTTACTTTCAATCACGTGCAGTAATCGTCGGCCATTGTTACTTTCCAGGTACCGCAGGGCTCAGTCCTTGGGCCCCTGCTGTTCATTATTTACCTTAATGATGTCACACAGATCATTAAGGACACACCAGTGAAAATGTGATTATACGCTGATGGCTGCGTGCTTTATCCCAGTATAACAGACAAACATGATTGAGAGGGCTCTCCTCCTCAACTCGATCAGCTGCGGAATGCGCGCTAGCGACGACAGCGCCTCCCGCGTCAGCCGCTCTGCCGAGCCTCCCGTAGTGACATAGCGCCCCGATATCCTCACTGAGGTCGCCCGCCTCGGCAGTGCTAGCCGTCTGTAATAGAGCGCCGGCGACTCGTGTGACGCCGCCAGATGCCGCGATGATACCGTTGGCTGAAACGAAGGAGTACGTTGTAGAAGCACGTTGTTCGCAGCTAGGTTTTGAAAATTACGCGCACGTCACTTGGGTCGGGGCCAATCAGCGACCTCCCATTCGATCGCTCGATGGCGGGGGCGTTTGAAAACGCTTTTTGGCGAGCCGCTGCGACCTTTTGCGATACGCGTGTTCAAAACCTTATTGTAAATTACACACTTTACGCACAGCGCTAAAATCTGTCCTGTAATGGTCCTAGTGACCCACTCTACCGGATCACCATGTTTGCACAAAATCGTCAAAACCGTTTCAGGGTCCCTTTAACAATCTATTTTCGTCCTTTTCTGCTTGGAGCACCATATGGTAAATGAGCATCAACTACCACCAAAAGACTGTACAAATGACCTTAACTAATAAAAAGCAGCCACTAGGTTTCTGTTACTGTTACAATGGGCACTACCTTAGTTCTGTGAATACCTTTAAGTATTTTGGAATTACCTTCACTCAAAACATAAAGTCAAGTGGCATCTTCACATTGAGACCTTCTGCACTAGGGTATTCGAGAAACTTGAAACGAACCCTCAAGCACTCTACCAGGGACTGCGAATTCACTGTTTATAAATCCCTCATCAGGCCATGACTAGAGAGTACCCCTTGGTGGTATGGTTACCGTACACTTCACTTGAAGTAAATAAGCTTGAGGTGATACAAAAGAAAGCAATGCGGTTCATTTTTCGTTGATACCGTAGTCTTTCTCCTTCGTCTCGTGTGTGCACTTTATCATCAGAACCTCTGGCTCATCGACTGAGACTAGAGCGTATCACTTTGCTGCATAAGATTGTACACAGTCTAATTCACATTCAAGCGCCGATTTCCTTCAGTCATTCCATATTGTACATGGTCTAAGTTGCATTCGAGCACTGATTTCCTTCAGTCATACCACTGGACGTGCCACGCACCAATCCCGCGCACTTATATTTTTCCTTTCCAGTCATTTGTAAATTGTTTCAGGTGTTCTTTTTTTCCAAGTGTTGTCGACATTTAGAAGGGCCTAGATGGTTCCTTGTGGGAAAACAGTGATAAGTTTGTGGAAGAATTGCCTAACCACATTTTGTGATACCTTTAAAATGTGTTGATGAGCAGGTTGCTAAGAACGATGTGGAACAGGGAATGTCGCAGGAGCCAACGTTTCGACAAGTGGACTTGTCTTCGTCAGGACAGCGACTGGGCTCCCGCGACATTCCCTGTCCTACATCATTTTTAGCGATCTGTTCATCGATTCAAATCTCCATATTCCCCTGAGCTTCACTTCTAGTTTTAAAATGCATTGTATGTTGCGTTTTCTACTAACTGATGTACCCACTCCTGCTATGTCTCGTCTATCGAGACAACAGTATTTGTAAATAAATAAATGAATAAACTAAATAAATAAATATTCTGTATAGACTTCAGGGCTAGCGGATTTGTGTTTTAATTGCACCATCTTACTCGCTAGCTTTATAAAATTGGGGGGTTTATACAGAAACAGACAGCACATACTGTCACGAGTGCGAGCGTGGATCTCGGGAGCGCTTGCTCCGATGGATTGAGAGAGAGTGAGAGGCGAGAGGCGTAAAGCGTCAACAAAACAAAAGAGGCGTTACTTTATAAAACGAATACCAAGACACGCAAAGGACGAACAAACATCAAACCGCACACCAAAAGAAACTACAAAAATCTAGGTGAACACGCTACTTAGCAAGCCTACAAATCCTCCGTGTTGGGCGCAGTTCCAACGGGAGTCTCTCAACACTGTGTCCGCGGCCGCTGCTCAAACTGATGTAGGACTCTCTTACATTGAATTCGGTGCGGTGCGTTTCGAAGTCGGTGATCTCTCGGTGGGTCGTGTCCCGTAGCTGTCGTCGACAGATGCTGCTGGTGGTGGCCGCCGCTCACGCAAGGTCCGTCCTCGTCCGCGGCCTTGCTTCTCCTGTGACGTGGCGAATCACCGATTAGGCCTAGCCCAGGCCTCCTTCCTAAGTGCTGCTCGGTCTCCCACAAAGACCGGCCCTCTGCGGCGATTCTTCTGCCGGTCGTCCCGTTCTGCCGGCGAAGGTGGAGCACTGCGGGTACGCCGGGAACTGCTGAAGTTCAGCCACTGCCACTCCGAAGTCCGTGCTCGATCGTAAGCCGGATCGACGGCACCCCAGAGCCCGACGCCCTCGTCTCCTCGTCACCAGTCCGTAGCTGGCAGGACACCCTTCGTCGACCGGTGCCACGCAGAGAATGCCAGCTCAGCCTTCCCCATCACCGATCTCTCCTCGGGTCGCGTGCCGCGAGCCCGCTGACAACCAATTATGCACATCGACGTGTCTGCGGCACGTGCTTTCCCGCGCCACTTCGCCGATCTCTCCGTTTCGTCTGGCAGCCTGTGTTTGTGGGGCCCCTTACTCATGACACATACTAAACCCAGGGGAAGTGGGAAAAGGAACTGTTGCTTTAGAGGTCATTGAAAAAATTGTGGACCTCTCTTCTGTTGTTGAAGGTTCAGTCGTGTGGCACATTGAACAAAGACCGAGACACATGGGAATCTGAAAGGGCAGCATCTGGTGCTTTTGTTTTGTATGTAGGGTTGCCTAGATCAAAAGCTTTGTGCTTTGCGACATAAACACACGGTTGGTGGCTTAGCATTGTCTTGCAACTTGCAAATTCCTCCTGTGTACAGTTGGGGCGTACACACCACCGCGTTTTTCTAAAGGCAACCCCCTTTGTTTGTAAGAATTTACAACAAATTCAATATATGCAGCGCTTCACCCTCCTATCTCACCCCATCGACATTTAGGCACACCTCCTAATTTCATTTCCTGAGGAAACCCCTGGTTGCTGCACTACTTGGCCTTCTGGCATCGTTTCTTCATTGGACGTGGGTTGAGGGCAACTCTGCTTGGAAGTAATATTAATTTCTCATATTTCATTCCTTGGTGCCAAGAAATTAGGTTTTAAACACGCACTTGCATGCTTAAAGTGATTAGTCATATGTTGGTTGGACAATATATTAGCCTTTAGTACAGGTCTTGTTGCACAGAAGTTATATTCCTGGCTGGTTTCCATCTCTTTATTCTTGTGGTCGCGAAAGTTATTACAAGAATGACGTAATGCAGCAATGCCTAGGCCTCATTATTTTTTATGCGGGTTTATTTTCTTGATTTCTACCCCGAACTGCATTGTGACATAAAAAAAATTACAGTTTCGCCAGAAGGGCGAAGCAATAAATGCGATCGCAATGCATGATATGATATACGAAGTAAGACTAGCAGCTTTAGGGGCAATTTGAATTGTAGTAAAAGTAAGCATTCAGGTGCTTAGTGTACCATTTGAGGGTCGAGCGGCAGAGACAACGCCCCAGCAGAGCTGCGATCTAAGTTATGTTGTTTTGATGTCTTCTGGCACGTGCTTCACACTGCGTGACCACGCTAAGCAGCGTGCATTTTGCACCATAGAGAAACTTGGCCCAGCACAGTGGCATCAAGCGAGTGCGCTCCCTCCTGCACTCGTATAGACGCGTTCGCATGAGCGCTATGTGGTGAGGGCATATGCGAGACGCTTGGAACGGAGCACATAACCAAGTGGCTGCCAGGATAGCACCCACCAGCGATGGCAACCGCGCAGAGTCCACAGTGGCTGCTAGAGCGATAACCCCCCCCCCCCCCACCACTCGCGCTTTTTCAAGCTCGTTAAATGGACGTTTCCCCATCGCTTCAACACAGGCCTCCTGAACGGGGTGATGTTATCGCACGTGGAGATGGGTCATGCTCGTTTGATCTCAGCTTCAACCGTGTTCGGCAGCTCTGCTCGCATGCTTTTACCCGCGGGTAGGAGGTACGATGCGCGGGGGGTTATCAATTTGGACTTTATGTGGGATATGATGACGGCGGCGACGGCAAAAGCCCGTTGAGACTGTATATAATTGCTATCACAATAAAATTACAAATGTAATATATCTAGCTTAGGATATTTTTAAATATCATGCATTTCTTGGTGAACTTGTCACTTTAACCATATTTATCTATCCATCCGTCCGCCTGCCTGCCTGCCCGTCTGTCTGAACTAGTAAAGAAAATCCTGCAGATCCCATGCTTTGTGGGAACTGCAGGATTTTTTAAAATAGTTCTGCTGCCCTAGTCATATTGACTTGTGATGGTTTTTATACACAATTGTAACTGGTGAAACTCCCATAATTTGTGTATGTGAAGAGTTCAGCTTCATTTTCGGTGCATGCTGATTGCACTCATGAACGCATAAACCTGCGTCACCCTTTATGTGTTCACAGTGCATAAGATTTACTATGAGAAGGTGGACTGGAAGCTTTTGAGTGGATTTTATGAATAGATTTTCTAGTGCAGAAGAGTTATGCTGCCGAATCAGATTAGATATGGCATTTTGGTGTTTTGACTTCTGTGTTTGTGAATGTAAAAGGTTATATGTATTGAATAAAACTCATTTGCTTTTTTTTTTCTTCTTCCCACTCTTTCATAGGCACTTTTTACACCAGATGACATGGCAGTGTCAAAGTGCTATATACCCAAGGAGACAACTGTGATCTTTTTGTACATTGCATCAGTGGTTGCACTGATTATTTTTTCATTACAGTGTCATAGAAGAATCTGGTGAAATAAACTTTGTTCTTTTATAGTATTGAAATGTCTATTGCCATAACCATTATTACAGAAATCATTATATCTATGTATGCATTATGCACACACTATATTATGGGGAAATAAAAGTAGTTAAGAACAGGACAAGTGAGAAGCATAAAGGCACCCTGAGTACTGACTTTTTTTGATACGTTTATTCCTGTCACTTACTCATTATATATTTTATTTCCCTTACTAGGTGATTCAAGAGAATATCTATTAATAATGTGATCTGCCATTGAGAATTGCTTATGTCAAACGAAATGAAAGCAATGACGCACTTCAGGAAGAAAAAGGAAAAAGAAAGGACAAAGCAGAAAGCTGTCGGAAGTGAAAGCAACAGCAGCAACATCAAGAACAAAAAGATTACAGCATATCCACGGAGTGAATGATGATGAGTGGGCGAAGCTCCGGAGGTTCATCGTAGATCGTGCCGAGTTCCGGATTAATTTAGTTAATGTGCACGCTACGAATCCTTATGGTTCAACTACGCACAAGTGAAATCTCCCACTGGCACTTCATTGCAAGTCAAGATCCAGTGCCTATATATATATGTATATGGCCGGTGAACGGTTCTCCAGCGCGAGCAGTCGGTATTTTTCAATCAAAAAACTCGCTAGAAGACGCTGCCTGCGTCAAGATTGTCTCTCGCGGGTGAGGGCGCGTTCTCCTTCTTTGCGGGCTGGTAGCGCGTTCATCGAAGAAAGAGCGTTTCCATAGTCAACGCGCACCTTTCGCTCTCTCTGTCTCTCTCTCTCTCACAAGACAGCAGATGGAAGAGTGAGAAAGCTCGCGCGCCGGGAGGCACGCGCCGAGGGCGCGCCTCCCACACGTAGCATCATTCATTTCCTTGAAGGTAACGCGCTACTAGGAACAACGGACGGACAGACCCAAACCTTAAGGAGCTTCGTCCCTAAAAAGGTTTGAGAAGGGAACAATAGAGTGAAAGGTAACAAACTAAAGAGCAGCGAGAAACAGTAGGACATGCCCCAGCAATTCCAGATAGCAAAAATAAAGCCACACCCCTCACCAATAGTACCAAAGTAGAAAATTTATTATGTAGCAGCAGTTGTGTACTAGTTTGCAAGGAACATGAAGCAATAAGAACTTTTCAGAATGATACCATAATGGCAAAGCTACAGAGGTTTCATGATCCACAAACCAGTCACTGCACATATCTGACTTTCCTCCATTTCTGTCACCCCAGCCTGCCTCCTCTTCAGCCTCCTCCTAGTGCCAGAGAACATTATTTGGAACAATGTTATTATTGTTATGCGTCTCATTATTCAATTTTCCGTTCATTTTCCTCGTGTACTGCTTTGATGAACAGCATCGTGGCCCTGCCAAGCTCTTGCAAGATTTCTCTGCAAAACGCCAAACAAATAATAAAAATAATCATCAGTGATGTTACTATTATTTGGCATTTTATTTGCTTTACAGTTCCTCCAGCTAAAGCAAGGAAATAACGTATTGCGCAAGGTGCCCGCTCTCTCCCCCCTCCCCCCTTTCGAGACACAAGCAACAACTATGTAATAACATGCCTTTCGTGAAAATTTGAACCCCCTCCCTTCCATACTGAAATCCTGGGTGCGCTCTCGCCACAGAAATCCGTGCTTCTTGCGAGGAGGATTTCGCCCTCTCCGAACTGGACCGAGTCCTCCGCCGCAAGCGAAAGCGCAGTGCACCAGGAGCCGACGACATTACTCACCAGCACCAGCTCCTGAGAAACTTGGATGCCTCCCAGCGCCCCCTCTTGCTTGAGGCGTTCAACAACATCTTCTCCTGTGGCAGCCTCTCAGATCCGTGGCGCTCTGCCAGTGCTAAAGCGAGGGAAACCGCTGCGGGAATTAAATTCCTGCCGGCCCATCTCGCTTACCTCCGTGGCCGGGAAAACCATGGAGGGCATGGCATTACATCGCCTACAGTGGATTGCGACCCCGTGGAGCAGTGCGGCTTCCGTCCTGGCCGCGCCACCGCCGACTGTGTCGCCACCGTGGTCAGCACATTGGAACAAGCCCTGCACGACAAGGAGATGGCGATTCTAGCTGCTCCTCCTAGACGTGAAGTCAGCATTTGACTCTCTCCCCCACGAGTCCATCCTTCACGCAGTGCGCGAACTCAGTGTGGAGGGCAAACTCTCGCGTTACGTGCAGGCCTTCCTAACCGACCGCTTGTTTCGTGTGCGCGTGGGGAGAGAGTCGAGCTCACCGCGCCCCGTGACTTCGGGCGTTCCACAGGGAAGTGTGTTGAGCCCTTCCCTCTTCAACCTTGTTCTCGCGCCGCTCATAGAGTGCCTCCCGTGTGGGGCGGTGGTGGTGATTTCATTATTGCGCCCACAGAAATTGGGGATCAGTCTGAAGACTGGCAGCGCTGTCTTAGAGGAGGTCGGCGGGGATCCCTTGGGATACTGCAGCCTCCACCGCGCGCTGGATGAGCCGGCGCTGGTCTGCTGGCTCGGAGACACGCAGGAGGGACTCCCACGACTCCAGAGTGTTCGTGTTGTCTGTGTTGTAGCGCGTGCAAGTCCACACCATATGTATGAGTGTGGCCGGAGACGAGCAATGTTGGCACCTTGGCGCTATCTGTTCCGGAAAGATTCTACTACCTTCCCTGTGCGCGCGGTGATCTACGCTGACGACATCGCGTTGTACGTGCGGGGCCCTACGCGACAGTGCAGCACGGTGCGCGCATCCATCCAACAAGCGCTCGAGTGTGTGGCCACGTTCATCGACGCCATCGGACTCGCCCTTTGGCCAGCGAAAACCGAGGCCCTCGTGATCCACCCTCGAGCAGCTCCTCGCCGCACCCTGCCGTGTTTACAGCTCCGCGGCGAGACGATCTCCTGGCGAAACTGCGTCCGCTACCTCGGGTTGACAATCGATAACCGGTTGCGGTGGGCACCCGAGGTACGACGTGTTCGCCAATCCTCTCGGTGTGTTGAGGGAGCTGTGCGCAAACTCCTGGCTCGCTGGGACGGCTGCCCTCCCTCGTTTGCGTGCAACATCTACGAGGCGATGGCGCTGTCCCTTGTGTACTACGCGCTCCCTCTGTGCGGTGTGTCGGTGACCCACTGGCGCCATATCGACCGGGACCATCGTCGAGTCCTCCGCATGTGCCACGGAATGCCCCGCAGTTCCCGTGTGGCGGACACTCTTGTGGAGGCTCGTGCGTGGCCCCCGTCCCTCACGGCCGACATGCGCGCACTGTGCCACATCGAGAGGATACATCGCGCGCCCGGTGCTGCCCCTCTCCTCGACAGTCTGCGCCGAGTTCCGCGTTCTCGCGTGGGCCGCGTCATGGAACTCTACGAGAGCATCGTGGTGGACGACCCTGTGCCCTGTGCGCCCTGGCCGGCCCCTCACCGCGACGTGCATCTCCCAGTGACAGTGACTCTCCCGGGGATGCGCACAAAGCGCCACACGCCTCACAGTGCCGTCGTGCAGGAGGCGGCGACGCGGATACACGAGGACCTCGCCGATAGAGTGCATGTGTTTAGTGACGTTTCCATGTTGCGCGATCGCTCTGCCGCCGCTGCCTGCACTGCACCGAAACTTGGAGTGCACAAACAGTGTCGGCTGAGCTACTGTGCCTCATCTACGACAGCGGAGCTCGTCGGGCTGCAACTGGCTGCGGAACTCCTCCGAGAATCGCCGGCCGTCGAGTCTGCAGCCATATTTTGCGACTCGAAACCTGCCCTCCGACTTATCGCGAGGGAGGAATGCGGCCCGCCACTCGCCCAACGAGTGGCCCGAAACCTCCTGTCCCTGCGGGAGACGTGCGGTGGCTTCTCTTTAGACAGTTGTGTGCCTCAGTGCCCTGTGGGGACGACTTCTTCACGCACCTCGTCGAGTGTCGTGAACGTGCATCGACGCGCTGTGTTGTGCCCGCGGGAACCCCAGTGCCGGACATAAAACTCCTCAACCTGCGTGCGGCTCGGCGACGTGCGCAACGACGTGCTGTCCGTTCAGGTGCTGACCACGGCGTGTGGACGATGTACAACCGCCTCGACGCGGTGTGCAGGCGACATGCGAGGCGTCTGCGCGCTCGCAGCTGGACGAGCGTATGCTCATCGCTGAGCGACCCTCACCGTCGCGGCTGGCACATCATGTGGGCTATGCTCAATCCCACGGCATCCCGTTTCCCTGTGCTCGCGATTGCCGTGTCGCGCGGCATCTCAGAGATAGCCCTTGCTGAGCTCATTGCCTCCACCTTCGAGCTCCCTATGGCTGCTCCTGCGCGGATCATCGTGCGCGCCAACAACCCTGCCGCGCGAGCCCTCCCACCTCCCGATCCGGCGCTCGCCACCGATATCCGTGCTTTGTGCTAGGAGGATTTCGCCCTCTCCGAACTGGAGCGAGTCCTCCGCCGCAAGCGAAAGCGCAGTGCCCCAGGAGCCGACGGCATTACTCACCAGCTCCTAAGAAATCTGGATGCCTCCCAGCGCTCTCTCTTGCTGGAGGCGTTCAACAAGGTCTTCTCCAGTGGCAACCTCCCCGATCCGTGGCGCTCTGCCGTCGTAGTCCCTGTGCTAAAGCGAGGTAAACCGCCGCGGGAATTAAATTCCTACCGGCCCATCTCGCTTACCTCCGTGGCCGGGAAAACCATGGAGGGCATGGCATTACATCGCCTACAGTGGATTGCGACGGCGCGAGGCTATTTCCCCGCGGAGCAGTGCGGCTTCCGTCCTGGTCGCGCCACCGCCGACTGTATCGCCGCCGTGGTCAGCACATTGGAGCAAGCCCTGCACGACAAGGAGATGGCGATTCTGCTCCTCCTCGACGTGAAGTCAGCATTTGACTCTCTCCCCCACGAGTCCATCCTTCACGCAGTGCGCGAACTCGGTGTGGAGGGCAATCTCTTGCGTTACGTGCAGGCCTTCCTAACCGACCGCTCGTTTCGTGTGCGAGTGGGGAGAGACGAGCTCACCGCGCCCCGTGACCTCGGGCGTCCCACAGGGAAGTGTGTTGAGCCCTTTCCTCTTCAACCTTGTGCTCGCGCCGCTCATAGAGTGCCTCACGAGTGCGGCTCCCTTCCCTGTGCGCGCGGTGATCTACGCTGACGACATCGCGTTGTACGTGCGGGGCCCTACGCGACAGTGCAGCAGGGTGCGCGCATCCATCCAACAATCGCTCAAGTGTGTGGCCACGTTCATCGACGGCATCGGACTCGCCCTATCGCCAGCGAAAACCGAGGCACTCGTGATCCACCCTCGAGCAGCACCTCGGCGCACCCTGCCGTGTTTACAGCTCCGCGGCGAAACGATCTCCTGGCGAAACTGCGTCCGCTACCTCGGGTTGACAATCGATAACCGGTTGCGGTGGACACCCGAGGTACGACGCGTCCGCCAGTCCTCTCGGTGTGTTGAGGGAGCTGTGCGCAAACTCCTGGCTCGCGGGGACGGCTGCCCTCCCTCGTTTGCGTGCAACATCTACGAGGCGATGGCGCTGTCCCTTGTGTACTACGCGCTCCCTCTGTGCGGTGTGTCGGTGACCCACTGGCGCCATATCGACCGGGACCATCGTCGAGTCCTCCGCATGTGCCACGGAATGCCCCGCAGTTCCCGTGTGGCGGACACTCTTGTGGAGGCTCGTGCGTGGCCCCCGTCCCTCACGGCCGACATGCGCGCTCTGTGCCACATCGAGAGGATACATCGCTCGCCCGGTGCTGCCCCTCTCCTCAACAACCTGCGCCGAGTTCCGGGTTCTCGTGTGGGCCGCGTCATGGAACTCTACGAGAGCATCGTGGTGGACGACCCCGTGCCCTGTGCGCCCTGGCCGGCCCCTCACCGCGACGTGCATCTCCCAGTGACAGTGACTCTCCCGGGGATGCGCACAAAGCGCCACACGCCTCACAGTGCCGTCGTGCAGGAGGCGGCGACGCGGATACACGAGGACCTCGCCGGCAGAGTGCACGTGTTCAGTGACGGTTCCGTGTTTACGATCGCTCTGCCGCCGCTGCCTGCACTGCACCGGAACTTGGAGTGCACAAACGGTGTCAGCTGAGCTACTGTGCCTCATCAACAACAGCGGAGCTCGCCGGGCTGAAACTGGCTGCGGAACTCCTCCGAGAATCGCCGGCTGTTGAGTCTGCAGCCATATTTTGTGATTCGAAACCTGCCCTCCGACTTATCGCGAGGGAGGAATGCTGCCGAGAAAAGGTACATTGAATAAATAAACACACCTTAAAATTTGACAGTGAGCCACAGGGAGCATAAACAACCTAGGCACATAAAAAGGGTGTCAAGTGATAGCCAGTGACACCTTTTGTGAGCGTGTGAAATGTTACGTTAATAGTTGCAGGTGTTTCTAAAATATTACGTTAAAACTGACATATACCATTTACCCTACCATACCCCCTTAAAAGCTGGTTTCGGTTCCTACTGTAGCCTGACGTCACGACACTGTATGTGCACAGTAATGAGCCCCTCGTGCCGTGCTCCCGCAAAAAATCGTGACGTTTTCGCCCAGTGGTCTCTCGCGCACAGCGCCCGCAGCAAGTGCGGGGTCGACGATGTACAAAATATTGTATAGTGACTCCGCGACGACAGCAAATACTTCGGCACAGTGAAAGATGCAACGTACGGCACGCACGGTGGGTGTCGGCGTGGCTCCAGAGCCTGCGATAAGCTAAGGTGGCCTCCGAGACATCCACGGACTTTTAGGGGCAAAATGCCGGCACCATAGCAAGCTTTATACCTTCCGATTATACGCGTGCACACACAACGATAGAGGGTAATTCGACTTCGCTCGCTCGCTTCACGGGTACAGTCAACTACGGCGACTCAACGGCGACAGCAGACGACCGACAGTGACGCGGGAGCGGCCATTTTGCATGTTTTTGTACCTGACGTCATCACAAGTTGCCATGCTGTTGCGTGAAGTCACCAAAATTTGAACTGTAGCCTGACGTCACACTAGTGTCGATGTCAGTAGGCACGCCATGTTAATATTGACTTTGACATCAAATTAAAATATCGTATCAGTATTTCGAGAGCTTAAAGGAGTACTGACACGAATTTTTGACATTCTCGTATTGTTGCTGTAAATGAAAGCACTGGCGTGGAGAACCCCCAAAACAGTGTCGTGGTGGCCCGCAACGCAATGAATATATTTTTAATACGGCTCCCTTAAAAGCTGACTTTCGGTTTCGATTTCGAGGGGGCGGTTTCTTAGTGACGTATCAACATAGTCGGACGACGTCTGAGCCACGTAGGGACAGAAATTCTTCATAGCGTCGCTGCAACTCTGTCGTCTTTGGTCAATTACACCTGAGGCACGCAAACAACGGCAATTTCACGGTCGTCCAGTGACTCTGACCGCGATTTCGGCGATTTTTAAGAGCCCGTGTTCATACGTCATCGTAGTGTCCATTGCAATGGGGCTGTCTTGCTGTGCTGGGCGACGAAAACTTTAAAACCAAATTAAAATATCTTGTACGTGTTTCCTGGCTTCCGTGTGCGGAGGGTGTTAACAATACATGGCTAGGAAACGAAAAATGTATATTTTGCGCCGCCGCAAAATCGTGTCAGTACTCCTTTAACCTTTGCTCAGGGCTGTCTACGCATATAGGAGAGTTGCATGGTGGAGTAAACTAAGCTTCGAAAATTGGTGTCAGTACTCCTTTAACAAGAGGGCTTCCTTGGCACCGCCATTATCTCCTTAAAAGGCGTAACACCCCAAAAATCCGCTGTCGAGGCTGTGCAGTCGGCCTTTGTACTCCCGTGATACAGTCCCGAAAGGAGGTGTTTCTTCTTTCATCTCCGGTCGTTCACACGCCAGGCACGTGGGTCGGCGAGTGTGGCCTCGCCGCAAGGTGTGGTTGCCAGCCGGACCTATGCGCAACTCACATGGGGAGGAAAACAATGCATGCTTTCCTACCCATGTGAGTTCATCATCGTCTATTGGCGCATCATTTATCAATATTATTAATGCGCGTTGCTGAGAGCGTTCAGCCTGTTACGATTATATTTCTCAACTACACATAAGAATCCTCGTCTCCGGGCTCCGGCGGGGGCTATGCCACCCCCTGAAAAGTTCGGGGGGGGGGGGGGGGCTCGAGCCCCTGAACCCCCCGTAGTCTCCGCCTATGGCTGGAAATGTCGGCCTGTCGTTCTGATTTGTTAACTGTTTTGTGGCGTTCACAAGAAGAATCCGGACAAACATTTCAGAGATGATATGCGCCGACACTCAGGCGATCCAAGTCGTCATGAAGTGAGAGTGTTGGTCACATGCAATGCGCACCTGACCAACACCCTCTAGAAAAAAATGACAGAACAAAAATGCAATGAAAACCAACCAAAAGAAAAATTTTAACAGTCACAGCAGCCTTTTATTGTTCTGTTGTGCTGTTCTGCTATTTTTTGTTCTGTTGTTCTTTCATGCTTTTTTCTTAACTGCTCCCGCAGGCCCTCATAAGATGCTTTCATGTCAATAAGATACAGTTGGAAGTCAGTGCTTGTCCTGTATGTTTCCTTTTCGTGGCCGTCCGTTTTTTGCGCTGTTTATCTTAAGGATGCACAACCAACCAGCCCGGTCAGCCACTTTCTTAGCTCTAACATAAAAGCGATACACACGCAGTGATACGAGCAGCGCCGATGTGCTCAGCCGCTACAATGAGGCCGGCAATCTCATCGTTATCGCAACAGAACATGATATGATGGTTCCGGGAAATATATTGACAAACACACAATTGAGTGGTTCGTCACAAGGCTGAGTAAATCCGTCTCATTGTAGAAACTAAGCGGAAGTACGCACTCGGTGATATCTGCATCAGCATGCCGTCTATAATCCCAAAACCGCGTTATGTTTATGAAGGAAGCCGTAGTGGAGTGCTCCGGGAATTTCGACCGCCTGCATGGGAATCTTCAGCGTGCACCTAAATCTAAGCACACAAGCCCCCAGCATTTTCGCCTCCATCAAATATAAGATGGTCAACCAACCAACCAACCCCATTCTTGTTGCTATACCAGCACTGAGTGCGCATCTTCTTTTGCCGAGTGCATGAGTACCGAAAAAGCCAGACTGTCCCCACACGCACCTGTACTGCTTTCACCACTTCCTACATGCAGAAGAAATAATTAGCACGATACAGTGGCCGGGAACAGATGGTTTACCATACGAAGTGCGTGCCGAGCAACGCGCTTCGGGGGGTTGGCTCGCGACGCCCTCACGCGGAGAGCGCCGTCGTCACTATTCGCAACTCCAGAAAAAGTGGTTCATCTGGCAACATTTCTGAGAAAAACAAAGATGGCTTCTATATCCAGGCTCACGGCCGCGCTTCCGCTTAGCGCTGTGCTAAAGTTTCTTGATTGCGGGTTCGAATCACGATGCTTCGTCGAATGCGAAAGGGTTCCTGCTGCCGAACATCTGATATTAATTGGTCTAAAAGATTTGAGCGGCGAAACAGCGGAAAAAATTGCGCTGTGCGTTCAAACGTCGCACTTGTTCGGAGACCCGCATCAGATTTTCTTAAGGATAAAGAGCCTTTCCAGCGAGCCTGAAGTTGAAGAAGGCAGGTAAATGTTCGTGCGTAGCAGGCCTTTCCGAAAGATGCAAGCACTTGTGCGCGGCGTTGCTCCATTGAGTACAAATGCGTCACTTATAAACGTGTTGAGAGAGTGCAGTTCTATGCACGGTGCCGGAAGACAAACTTAGAGGCGCGGTGAACAGGTCGAGGGCTCAAAAGTTGGAACGAGCGCAATAAATCCTGGATTGTCACCAGATGAACTCGAAATGCAAACGCGCTACGTTAAACGATCACACATTACCTCCGTAACCACCAAACAAATTACGAGGCGCAGGGCGCGCATGGGACGAAGGCGGCGAGCGAAGGCAAGCGCTCGTTTTATATCTACTTACTACAATGCATGCGGACAAAAGTACATACGTCAGAAATAATGTTACCGCGATTCAAGTTGAGCACAGGCACACTCATAAAACGTTACCAGATATACCCGTATAAACGATGTCGCTATTTTGTTCACGCGCTTGCCTAAAGTAAACTACACTCCGGCTCTTCGAAAAGCGGGCATGATAATACACGGGCGCACACACAAATATGATCTGTGTACGAAAGGAAGACATTGTCGCGAGTGAAGTGCCTGGACCAAACTAGCATAGTTCCCGTCACCTTCTTGCCGATGCGCAGGTTCCTAATCCATGTTGCCCTGCGCGAAGCGTCGTCTGCTTCTTTGGGGAACCGATGAAACGACGTGTTGCTGTCTTTGCATCCCAATGACACGCACTGAGGCACGCAACAAAAAGTATTTTGATGAGGATTCTTTCTTTTTCGGGATGCTTCGAGGCTGCATGGCGTCGATTAAGGCATTACAGAGCTGTTTTACAGCGCGCGGTAATCGATACCATGCCGCGTTTCGAGGTCGACTTTGGATCGGCTGGTTCCAGGAGCGTCCGCTAGGTGGCGAGCATTTAGATGGAGTCGCGAATATAGAAACAGATCCATTGTACTCGCGGCAGCTGCTCAGGCCGTAAAGGAGAGAGCGAGCGCGCGCCTCCAGACCGGCCGTGCTCGGACATGCAGCGCCGCATGCATGACAAGCGCAGTACTACGCGCTTATACAGGCAGACGAATTCGAAGGCAGCGCCACCTGCGCCACCCCGAAAGCAGCGAAAAAAAAAAGAAGAAATTGCTCTTGCACGCTATAACAAGTTGTCTCATAGGGTGAAGTACGCTTGTAAGACATACATAGTTTTTCAGCAGAATATGTATGCCTGCGTGGGCTGCTTCTCGTACACTTGGAAAATGACGAACACGCTGTTGGGTGTCGCTAGCGGCGTTTCTGCACCTCTTTCAGAGCAAAATTAAAAACCTAATTCCTTTTTTTTTGTGGGGTGAAAGCGTGCTCGTTCCCGTAAATGTGATGCACGATCTGCCCAATTTTACCACAATATTAAAAAAATTTTTGAAGCGGTAGACAGTCCCTTTAATTGTAGGATTTCATTTGCATAAAGCTTATATTAGGGCCATTAATTTGGCGAGAAAAAAAAGGAATGAAACCAGTAGCCGTAATGAGAAAGACCGGTGGAGTTCTAGGCAAAAGATTCCTATATACATACTCCAGCGCTTTCCTTGCTTTGCGATGCATCTGTTGCAATAACCACTTTTGTCGGTAGAGTACTTAGGCGGTCTTATTACAGCAATACGCTTACGATACGATAAGGTAATAATTTAGCGTAATTGTTCGGCATCTTGAGTTTCGTCTTTTCTCCTCTACTGCCCTGGCGCGGCTGACCGCGAGACGAAATGCGCGAGGAGCAGTCTGCCTTCCACGAGGTCTCGCGGTCTCGCAGCGCGCTCGGTGTCATTCGATCGAGCCGCGGTGGCGATGGGGTGCTCTCGGTGGACCGCGGCGGCTGTCCTGCTGCTGCTTGCCGTGCCTTCGCTGTTGGCCCAGGGCAGCGAGGTGTCCGACGACGAGCAGGGGCAGCTTTCGGTCGCCATCGAGGAGCAGGTGGCCAGCGGGGACGGTAGCATGCACGAGGACGGAGGGTCCAGGGCGCAGGAGGCCCCAGCCGCCTCGGAGCAGGAGCCGGCCGACGAGACCTGGGCCGAGGCCGGGTCGATGCACGAACCGAGGCCTTACGGGTGTGGCGACACGTGGGAGACGTGCGACGCCACACCCATCTGAGACGACTACGACGACGACGTAAACGGCGATGACAAGTAGGTCTGCTTTCTTGGCGCGCTCAAGGGGAGGTTTACACGGGGGCTTCTCCCAAATGACCACTGCTGGCGGTGAGACATCGCAGCACGGTAAATAGGGACGCACTCGAAGACGAAAGAAGGCGGTTTTGAGCGCGCTGCTACTTACGGTCACCAACCGCTTTGTCTTCTTTCCATTAAAGCTATCCAGAGCCTCGTGTTAATTAAGGGCTTCATACGAGGCCATTCGCAATTCAGAGTTCGGGTCTCCTAGGTTTTATACTAAAAACAATATAGGGTTCTTACGGTAGGATCGCTTGTGAAGGGAAATTCAGCAGATGGTGAAGTTGGGCGCCAGTGGTTGATACTGGCGACCCGAAAAGTTGAAAACCGCAAATACCACTTGCGAACGACAAGATTTGTGAATTCGGCTCCCGATTATTCTAACTCAGGAGTTCGTATGTAATGACCGAAAGTTACAACAAATGAGCAGCCTCGTGTCTCGCCGTTTCCACGGCCTGTACGCTTGCGCAGCTCGTAATTGAAGCTATACGACCTCGTGCTCGGCAAAAGAAAGCTACCAATGTAATTCGGTTATTTGCGCTCTGTACTGTAATGTGTACTGGCATGTCTGCGCTAGCATTTTTCCTATCGTGTACCAAGTATTTTTTACACAATGTATATTATCAATTGGGAGGTAGTTTTTATATAGCAACGTTGATATGGCGTCACAGTTATGGAAGTACATTTATTTTTCTAGAAATCCCCAGAATGGCGCGCAGTTCGCTGTATTCATAATCGAATTTCAAAGCCTGATGCAGGCCACATCTCGAATCGGAGTGCATCGGTATGGCAGAAAGGCCAGCCACTCCGTTACGTGAGAAGGAAAGGCCCAGTGACGAAACTTGAACGAAAGGGTGCCGCAACAGAACACGGTCTGCAAAAACAGCAAGTCATATTCTGAGACTACCGCTCATTACTTGCGTGTAATGCGTAGTAAAAAAAAAAAAAAAAAAAAAAAAAAAAAAAAAAAAAAAAAAAAAAAAAAAAAAAAAAAAAAAAAAAAAAAAAAAAAAAAAAAAAAAAAAAAAAAAAAAAAAAAAAAAAAAAAAAAAAAAAAAAAAAAAAAAAAAAAAAAAAAAAAAAAAAAAAAAAAAAAAAAAAAAAAAAAAAAAAAAAAAAAAAAAAAAAAAAAAAAAAAAAAAAAAAAAAAAAAAAAAAAAAAAAAAAAAAAAAAAAAAAAAAAAAAAAAAAAAAAAAAAAAAAAAAAAAAAAAAAAAAAAAAAAAAAAAAAAAAAAAAAAAAAAAAAAAAAAAAAAAAAAAAAAAAAAAAAAAAAAAAAAAAAAAAAAAAAAAAAAAAAAAAAAAAAAAAAAAAAAAAAAAAAAAAAAAAAAAAAAAAAAAAAAAAAAAAAAAAAAAAAAAAAAAAAAAAAAAAAAAAAAAAAAAAAAAAAAAAAAAAAAAAAAAAAAAAAAAAAAAAAAAAAAAAAAAAAAAAAAAAAAAAAAAAAAAAAAAAAAAAAAAAAAAAAAAAAAAAAAAAAAAAAAAAAAAAAAAAAAAAAAAAAAAAAAAAAAAAAAAAAAAAAAAAAAAAAAAAAAAAAAAAAAAAAAAAAAAAAAAAAAAAAAAAAAAAAAAAAAAAAAAAAAAAAAAAAAAAAAAAAAAAAAAAAAAAAAAAAAAAAAAAAAAAAAAAAAAAAAAAAAAAAAAAAAAAAAAAAAAAAAAAAAAAAAAAAAAAAAAAAAAAAAAAAAAAAAAAAAAAAAAAAAAAAAAAAAAAAAAAAAAAAAAAAAAAAAAAAAAAAAAAAAAAAAAAAAAAAAAAAAAAAAAAAAAAAAAAAAAAAAAAAAAAAAAAAAAAAAAAAAAAAAAAAAAAAAAAAAAAAAAAAAAAAAAAAAAAAAAAAAAAAAAAAAAAAAAAAAAAAAAAAAAAAAAAAAAAAAAAAAAAAAAAAAAAAAAAAAAAAAAAAAAAAAAAAAAAAAAAAAAAAAAAAAAAAAAAAAAAAAAAAAAAAAAAAAAAAAAAAAAAAAAAAAAAAAAAAAAAAAAAAAAAAAAAAAAAAAAAAAAAAAAAAAAAAAAAAAAAAAAAAAAAAAAAAAAAAAAAAAAAAAAAAAAAAAAAAAAAAAAAAAAAAAAAAAAAAAAAAAAAAAAAAAAAAAAAAAAAAAAAAAAAAAAAAAAAAAAAAAAAAAAAAAAAAAAAAAAAAAAAAAAAAAAAAAAAAAAAAAAAAAAAAAAAAAAAAAAAAAAAAAAAAAAAAAAAAAAAAAAAAAAAAAAAAAAAAAAAAAAAAAAAAAAAAAAAAAAAAAAAAAAAAAAAAAAAAAAAAAAAAAAAAAAAAAAAAAAAAAAAAAAAAAAAAAAAAAAAAAAAAAAAAAAAAAAAAAAAAAAAAAAAAAAAAAAAAAAAAAAAAAAAAAAAAAAAAAAAAAAAAAAAAAAAAAAAAAAAAAAAAAAAAAAAAAAAAAAAAAAAAAAAAAAAAAAAAAAAAAAAAAAAAAAAAAAAAAAAAAAAAAAAAAAAAAAAAAAAAAAAAAAAAAAAAAAAAAAAAAAAAAAAAAAAAAAAAAAAAAAAAAAAAAAAAAAAAAAAAAAAAAAAAAAAAAAAAAAAAAAAAAAAAAAAAAAAAAAAAAAAAAAAAAAAAAAAAAAAAAAAAAAAAAAAAAAAAAAAAAAAAAAAAAAAAAAAAAAAAAAAAAAAAAAAAAAAAAAAAAAAAAAAAAAAAAAAAAAAAAAAAAAAAAAAAAAAAAAAAAAAAAAAAAAAAAAAAAAAAAAAAAAAAAAAAAAAAAAAAAAAAAAAAAAAAAAAAAAAAAAAAAAAAAAAAAAAAAAAAAAAAAAAAAAAAAAAAAAAAAAAAAAAAAAAAAAAAAAAAAAAAAAAAAAAAAAAAAAAAAAAAAAAAAAAAAAAAAAAAAAAAAAAAAAAAAAAAAAAAAAAAAAAAAAAAAAAAAAAAAAAAAAAAAAAAAAAAAAAAAAAAAAAAAAAAAAAAAAAAAAAAAAAAAAAAAAAATCAAAGCGGAAATGTCGGCGAAATTTCTCGTATGCAGCGTAGCCTCGACGACATGGACTGCCTGCGTAGCTTCTCTGGCTTTCAAAGCATAAATTAAGCGCTCCTATGTCATCGCAACTTCGAAATGACAGGCAGTACGGGTCAGAAAGGAGACTCGATGGCGGCATTTTGAAACGAAGCGATGTTTTTCGGTTCTGCCGACACGGCACTAACAACACACTTACACGATACTGGCTCAATGATTTTGTGGCGCACTTAGGGATTTAATAAGAGTTGTTTTAAGGTGTCGCCGTACATGCCTTTGCGTTAGCTTTAGCGTTTCGCTCTCTTCCGCTATACTAAAAGTCTAGTTTGTGCCGTTAAGTGCACCCAGCTTTACCGTAACGTTAACCTTAACGCTAAATCTTCGCGTTTCCTGCTTTCCGATATACTAAAACTCACTGCTTTCTCCGCAAATATGCTGCCGCAACGCGCCTTCATTCAAACTTGGCCGGTATTCTTCACGGAGCGTTTCAGACTGACATGACGGGGCGGCTGCATTTCCCGCGCTCCCGGCGCAATCGGCGCCTCGAAATCCGACGGTGATTATATCAAACTTCTCGACTTTCTAGAGAATTAAGAGTGTTGCTATAGTTTGTGACGCTCAGCTATTATATGTGCCAAGCCGCATTGGGCTATGGCACTCGGCCGCTGATCCAAAAGTGGCGGGATCGAGTCCCAACCGCGGCTGCTGCATGTCTGTGTTGTTAGTGGCTTGGGAAAGGAATTAAGAGACGCTATACTTTCTGCAGCCCATGAGGGAGCACGACTAAGCGTCATGTCTGTGCAGGCGAAATAATAGAGGGCCGTACTGTACTGTGCGATGTCAGTGCACGTTATATAGAACCTCAGCGGTCGAAATTTCCGGATCCCTTCACAACACGGCGTTTCCCAATCATATCGTGGTTTTGTGATGTAATACTCCCGAAAACGATTCATTCGTTATTTAAAAAATTCGTAAGATTTTAAGGATGTTCATGAGAAGGTTCACCGAAATTGACCATATATAGATCTAGTTCGTCGCTTTGTTGTACGGACATAAATCGATTAAGATTGCTTCCTTCCTCCTATACTGTCCAACGCACGCCATTACGCATGTGGAACCGCGCGAAGCGCCCTTCGCATTGCACCCGTGTTGTGCCGTATAGACCACAGAGGAAAATGGCGCAGTTGACGTCATCTGTGAGGATTCCTAGCGGCGCGGTCGCCATTTTGCTGATCGCACGTACGCGCTGTTATATGCGAGCTCCGTAGCACCTCTTGACGAAAGAAACCCCCGAACTCGCGGACAGTGCACGTACGGACGGACTTGCAATAGTGCGAACCGTCCGGCGATGGTGTCGCCGCCTTACGGATCAAGGCTCAGTACATACCCTGTCACACGAGACAACTTAAGTGCACCTTGAGAGAGTGCACGTTGCCGCTAGTGTCATTCGCACGCCGCCACACGGGAACGTTTAGTGACACTCGCTGGAGAGCGCACTTGCAGCGGAGTGCGTTCGCCGAATGCACTTCGCTGCGACGGAGTGTGTAGCCTCGGTAGCAGTGGCTTGCAAACAAATACTATAATGCATAACGCAGCGGCTGTAGTTATTAGAAGTGCGGCTATGTATTAAAACAAATATTTCAACAAAAAATCCTCGCTATTCTCGCCCTCGGGCAGTTTGCGGCCACGTCCGCTAGGGGAACAAACGTCAGTTCTCTTTTTCGTGTTGCAGTGCGTGAAAGTGCACTCTGTGAGCGTAAGTGCAGTCGCTCAAAGTGCACTTAAGTTGCGTCTTGTGACAGGGGAAATAGAATTCGTGGAAGCAGATATCGCTATTGTTAGCGAGGTCCATTTCTTGTCGCGCGTCACCTTACGCCCTCTTCTACAGCGAGGAATGCGGAAGCTGTACACATATAGTTTGCACGCGCGTCACATCAGGTGGCTTCAGCGGCTCCGTTCGCATTGCTAGGTACAAGCCGCATATGCCCAATATTTCGTTGCCGATGAACAAGCAAAGGTACTACACTGACTACTCGATGTACTTTGAGCGCTTGGACTGCGTGCGGAAGCATGTGGCTGTGACTGAGTGCTGACCCGAAAGGCGCGGGTTCGACGCATACCCCCGGCCGCAGTGGGCCTCACTCAGTTAGGTGGAGCCGAAATTCTACAGATCTGTGGAATATGTGTTGTTAGTGTACGTAAAAGGACTCCAAGCAGCTGAATTTTCCGGTACCCTCTGCTACAGGGCATGCCTCGCATCACATCGTGCTTTTGGCACGTAAAACACAGGAATCCTTATTTGAGAGAGAGCCACACATTGTTTCTTCGTGTGCACATTATCACGAACAATACGAATGTGCGAGCACGCGTGCTTCTTGCACCTGCATGGCAGGTGCAGTGCTTTTCTGAAGCTTAAACGTGTGTTAGATATGCTCCGAGGGACCTACATGACCGCTCCTTGAACCGGTCATGTAGGCTCCCTATACTATGCACCGCACTTTCACGCCACTACCGGAGCCGGTGGCTGTCGCGAAGATGATGGTAAGAATGGGCTTGGGAAAGTTGTGTCAGGACAGTCACTTCCTCGCGACACTTTATATTGCCGCGTAAAATGGTTTCTGCACTATGCAACCGCCACTTCAGTTAATATGTAAGCCTGTGCTTGAAAGGGGAACCACAAAATATAAACGAGATATGTTGGTGTCATTCACACTTACCGGTGCTAAATGATGGATTTTTGTACGTTTTTGCCTTACCTCGCGGAGTACGACGACGGGCTTCGACTGGAGTCACATGTTGCAATAGCACTGCAGCGGTTAATTGCCTCCAGAAGCACTCAGTTGCTCGTGCGCCGAGCGATTTATAGGCGTTTCTCGGTTACAAGTCTAAGTAGCCAGTCGACAAAACCAGATGATTACGTCCACCTGCGCTGAAGCGTGCACCGCTGTAGCTTATTATCTGCAGTCACATCAGCGCCGAGTGCTAGTGGTCGTCGTCTCGTACCGTTCCTGCTCTGTGCAGGCAAGGCCATTGTAGTACGCAGGGCAAAACTCGAAGCGCCCTTCGGCATCACCACGCTTAAACCGCCGTACACGGTCGTCAGAAGGGCGTTACACTGCAGGGAGAACAAGCAGGCGACCCAAACGAGGTACCTATAGCAATGGCGGACGGAAAGTGCACACGACGGACGTTACAAATTGTTTTAAATTAGGGAAGCAAATCGCGGGAATGTCTTGTGCACCATCCGCGTGTACGGATTGGCGGCCTCTAGATACAGAACAATTTCCGCACTTGTGCGCATAATTAGCGAAATTACGCTAATTAACTTTTTTATTATCGCTAATTGTTGGTACAGCAAATGAGTGCTTTGGAGCCCGTCCTCGACACTACCTATCGCCTATTGGAAATACGCCTATTGGAAAGATGTTTCGGTCTGTGCGTGATCAGGAACTGTCGCCACCATGACAGAAGTGCGCGCGCACTCCTCTTGGGCCGGTTGTTTCATTCTCCTCTTGCACTCGACATACTCTTGCCCTGATTCAGTACTATAGTGCATGATGGTGATTATGTGGAGGCCAATGTACGGCACTTGCGCGCAGGCTTATTTTGCTTGACGTGCAGTGGACCCGCTCCTGCCATCAGCCTAGTACTATACACGATGGTGGTTATGCGAAGCTCAATGTGCGCCACTTGAAATAAATACTGCAATAAATCCAAGCCAATCGTGTCTGTGACCTTATATTAAGAAAACCAGTGGTTGACACAGTGGCCGCCGATGTGGAAGGGCCGAATAATCTTTTTTTTTTATGTTATTCGTCTCTAAGGGTTGGATTGAGAGCCGCGCTCACGAGGCGTATGCAAGTAAAATGCGATGTATGTATTATGCACTAAAACCATTTTATTATGACACTCCGCTTATAGGGGGCTCAGGAATAATTTTGGCCATTTTAGACTTGAGTCAGACATTGTTGCCCTATGTCAAACGTGTCTACACTAATCGAACCTTCGCCCATCGCGGTTAGCAGCGCAATGCCAGATTCGCTACCGCACCCCGCCCCACCCTTTTCCCCCTTTGGTGCACTTTTCTATTAGTGGACAGAAAAAAGAAAAAAACGAATAACTGCACCGCTGCACTTCTGATATATATGTAGCCATTTGCAGTGCAAAAACACAAATTGAGTCTGGCACGATGACTCGATATATCCCTCGAAAACATAAACTGTGGAGTCGTGAACGTTCTAATTTTTTTTTATTGACTTTCCTAGTTGTTATTTTTATGCGAATGATTTCTTATGGGCAGGTAATACAGGTGCAGCGACTCTTCGTATTGGAGTCTGAAATTTGAAAATGCAAGTACATTTGCGCTCTAGCAAGCGCGAAATCGCGCCAAACCATCTCATTCAAAAAAAAGAAAAAAAAAAAAAAAAGTAACGGTGCCTTAAGAACAAAGCCGAATGCGGACGCATTCATTTGCCCAGTCGCGTCGCGGTCATTTGTACGTTATGATGATGGAAGAATGCTGCATTATAGAGCAGCTGTAGTTTCTGTAGTTTATTTCACTGTGATGCGTAAGCAGCGAAATTTGTTGCGTTTTTTGGGGGCCAGGCACGCAAAAAAGAGTAACAAACGAGTATACAAAAACATTTTCATTTTCTGACAAACTTCTCGTGTTTCCTGCTGCTCTGTTTCTGCGCTTCGTTATATGTTGTCAAATATTGTTCACGTTTTCTTTTCTTCTATAACGTATGCAGATGAGCTGGCTTGCAACTCAAGCTCTGGATGACTCAGGTCATCACGTATCTGGATTGCGGCAGCATGGCATGGCACTTCTTTCCGGATAAAAAATTTCTCCTCGGTTGCATCATCATTACCCGTTCCCCACCCACCCCACCACCATGGATCACATGAAATACACGACAAGCACACACTCTCGTGACCAAAATTCCTGCAGAATTCATTCCAATAAAATTTGTTTATACAATACCGCTAATGTGCCCGCCTCATATTTCGTGATATGTAGTGTCGCATGTAAGACATGGACAAAGAAAGGACATGGGACATGGTAGCACACACAGAGCGCGAACTCAACAACATTGCGCATGAATGTCTTACGCATTTCTCTGTTTTACGCGCAACACTACACGCCTTCATGCAGAAGCTGCAAGCCCAAGTGGAAACACTGAGGAAGGTCCCTGACTTCTTTCAATTAAATGTTGCAAGCCACGCGCCACTGACCTGTGGCGCTGTGGCTTGCACCTCAGAAGGGACAGCCTCCCGCGAAAAGACCCAAACCATGTTGGCCGAAGCTCGACGACATTGATATGACGCAGCCAGTGAGCCCTGTTACATTTATGGTGTACGTCACGTGCTTGTATGTTCCAATTTTTTCGCACTGTGGGAGAGCACGGCAGCGAAAGCCTATGGGAAAGCTGCCTCCTTTTGAAATTTTTGAGCAGCTTCGCAGAGTTTTTGCCTCTTGTGGCTTTGCAATATAAAATCATTCTCATAGAGAGAGAAAGAGAGAGAAAGAAAATGAAAGGGAAAGACAGCGAGGTTAACCAAGCAAGTGCTCGGTTGGCTACCCTGTACCTGGGGAGGGGAAGGGGGAATAATAGATAAAATACAGGAAAGAATAGGAGGAAAAAGTCAACAAAAAACACACGCACAATGCGCTGAAGCGCTAACACGGTTGGCTCGTTCAGCGTCGTTCGTCAAGTCCCGTCGACTTGAGGAAGCACAGCAGCGCCTTTGCGGCCTTGAGCATGCTGTAACACTTAGGCCGAGGACCCGGCATCCACTCTACAGAAAGTAGACATCCATGAAGGAGGCGAAGCTTAGCTTCTAGCTCGCTGCGTTCAGTTGCGAAGGAAGCGCAGTGGCAAAGCACAAACGCCATTGTCTCTTCACTTCCGCAATTATACATGTGGGACTATTGATCATTTTAGCAGATTGAGTGAGGTGCACTTATGGACAGCGTGTAGCATGAATTACCAAATACACTTGTATCGACACATTATATCAAAGTTTTGAAAAATGGAAACTTTTTTTTTGTAGATCCTGCAATAATCATTCGGTCTCCAGTGTACAAGAACCACGAGAGAAAAAAAAAAAACCTACAGGATCTAATTTAAATCGAACCGAAGCGCGAAAGGTATTAACACAGCAGGCACAGAACTTTATTTTTGTCCTGAGAAACTGCAGTTGGACGTCCCCTTTTAGGGGGATCCTGTTCTAGCCTCTTCTATCTATAGGGTTGAAGAGCGTATTGCCCTATCACGCTTAATATAGAACGCGTGCGCCATTTGAATTCTTTTTTAATAATGCGTTCACACTGAATTTGCTCGAAGTTTCTTGAAAGGTTTTCTGAGTGCTCGCTGAAACAGCAATAAGCATGAAATATATTTTGCGATCCAATCACTCCTTTCTTCTCTTGGGGTGATACGACGCAGGATGACGCTTTTATTATTATTTTTGTGCATTGATGCATTATTAGGTCACACAAAACCACCGGCACGCGCGAGCGGCACTTTAATGGGCTTTGGGTGGCGTCCTATCAAACTGTGCTCGCGTCTCACAGCCAGCGCGAGATGCATTCATGTTAGCGAAGCATTGAACCAGGTATACTTTTCACGTAATCTGCAATAACGAAATAGCTTCACGTTTTGAGTTCTACGCATATCAGTATGAAGGAAAAGTCATGTTTCGGAGAGCGATATCGGTTGCCGGCGCGCGGTCACATATATAATTGTTCTATGGGCGCGCATCCGGCGTGGTTAAAATCCATGGATGTATGGATGTTAGGCGCGTCCCCTTCGTAACGGGGTGGTAGCCCGCGGGCCACCAAGCTCTACCTTTATTACAGCGAAAGCTGTCTATGGCTAGGAGAAACGAAAAACCGCTCGTCCGTGGACCGCGCGCGGTCTCCATTGGCTGCGCCTTCCAGTGACGTCGTTCTTTGCGCCGTACCAAAGCGCGCGTGCCATTGGCTGGCCCGTGAGTGACGTCGTCCATCCCCTCGCAGCCGTGGCGCCAAGCACGCCCGCATCAGCTTCGACTGAGAGCTTCCACATGGAGCTCGCGCTGTGAAACGCTTGCAACGACGGCGCGCCGAAGAAGCAGCGTTGCGGGCAGAACAGCGTCGACGTGATGATTGCGGGAGCGCGTTCGCGGGGCGAACGCCCGCTTTCAGCGAGAGTTTCTCCAGCGGCACTTTGGCTTCGGCTGTGACGTCTGTGTCGGGTTGAACCCACTGCTAAACACCGGGGCCGCACATTTCAGCTTCGTTGGTTGGCCATTTGTACGGAGTGCTAGGGCTGTAATTTTTTTTTTCCTCTAGGAACGTTTGTTTTCCCGAATCGCACATATTTTCACAACTAATTTTTCTCCTGTCCTACCTATTTTCTATTATCGTTCCTTGAGAAGTAACAATCGTGCGCGAAAAAGAGATGAATGTAAAAGGGGAAAGCTAGCCTGGGATTTTATAAAGAAATCAAGAGAGGGCGGTTATTTTGATTACATTACTAGGTACTTATCACACAGCAGTCACGTTGTGCTTATAATTTTTACACAATCACTCATTAGGTAAAAAAAAACGATGAGATTTTGTGTAAAGAAACATTGATAGAATGATCAGGGAAGCCTCTTAGTTTTGGATAATAAGTTAAATACGGCATCACATGCAGCTTTATTACAGTGACCGAGTGCCGCCGCCCCAGGGAGAGTTATGTGGTTACGTCAACATACAATCCAAGGTTTCGAAGGATACGGTATTTCCAAAAATCTTTTTCTTTGGTGTTTATATATACGACATTCTATTAGAAAATGTTGTGTTGTTTTGCGGTTCATTGCAATGCGAACTTTGGGGGGGATAAAGCGGAACCAGACCGCTGCGCGAAAAAATTTAGTTGTGGCATCCTGCAGCGTAATTTAATGAATGAAACTTCGAATTTCTTTTGCCGCACTAAGTGCTTGGCCAAGGAAATCGAAGGTGCCGAAAGTCGTTGCTGTTTAGAACATGAGATTTAGCATGGTCGTCTCGATGGTAAAATTTTCGTAATCTTGCAATGACATTAAATTCAGAACCTTCAATTCAGAACCTTCAAGACTGGGCGTTGAATTAATGCGGCCGACAGTGTGTCCGCTGCCTCGTTTAGCGTTATTCCTGCGTGGCTAGGCACCCGTATCAAATGTACCCGATGCACATGTTTGGGAATATATGCCTGAAATTCTCGATCATAGTTCGATGACTGTGGAGCCGGCAGCCCAGTGGCGCACCGACGGGGGGGAGTTTCGGGGGTTGTAAACCCCCCCCCCCCCCTGAAGCCGAACTAACCCCCCACACACTCCGTAACTGCTCTATGTCCTAGAAAAATGTGGAGCTAATGTCTGCAAAAATAATGAAAATAATCATCATCATTGATGTCTCTGTTATTTGGCATTTTATTTACTTTTTTTACACACGCAACATCTATGTAATCGCTTGCTCGGTTCTTCGTGAAAAATTGAACACCCCCCTGGCAGAAATCCTGGGTGCGCTACTGCGACAGCCGATGACTGTGGAGCCGACTCCACGATGACTGTGGAGCCGACAGATGGAGAATCGGTCAGTATAACTTGCGAAGATATGTGATGGAAGTTTACGTAAAGCTAGAATAATTGCCAATAACTCAGCCTGGAAGTACATTGCATTTCTTCTTCTCGTCCTCTGTAAGATGGCACATACCCAATGCATGGGTTTGGCCAAGAGTGTTTTGACTTAAAGAATAGTTTTATATCTGTGATTTGGAGAAGCACAAATTACGAAAAATACGGTAAAATTATTTTGCTTTCGCTTAGAAATTTCGTTATTGCTAATGAGACATCCCTGTGACTGTACCCTAACCCTTGATCCTAACGACAGGATAGTCATTTCAGTAAATTACAGGCCTAGTTGGCCGATAATTGGTTCGAGAGTTTTCTTTCGCTGGATTTTGAAGTGGCGAAAAGATATAAGAAAGTGGTGAATCGTTTCCTCCTCATCACAGAAGGGGCACAGTGAGGAAGCAACCAGACCGGACCCGTGGAAATAAAAATTTAGGGAGCGAATTCGGCAACGTAGTTTTGTGATGGAAACCTCCCCATCTCCCTTGTGCTGCATAGTCCGCTACGCCACATGAATAAAAGATGTTAGTATAGTCTGGAGAATCCGTGAATACTGGCTCCGACAATTCTTTTTCAAGTGTAAACGCGCGAAATCTGGCCGACGTTACATGTGCAGTTCGTGGTAGGACCCGAATTATGGGCGAATTAAGCGACGCCTTTGCTAACGAATCGGCAATATCATTTAAAAACAAACCTGTGTGGCCAGGTACCCAGATTAAGTGAATGCTTTATAGTTGATTAGGAGGTAGAAAACTGAAGAGCTTTAATGCAGGCGACTCCCCTGGCGCAGACAAAGAAGAGCACACAGATAAAGAATCAGTAATAGAAACCACTTTAATTGGATTTAATTTACGTAAAGCTAATACGACAGCGAGAGAAGAAAGAGGCGCCGCCCCAAGGGAGAAGGGCCTAGAATGGGCGAGAAGGTTCCCAACTTTGTGTGTGCTTCGAGTCACGTGAGCCCGTAGAACTTTCTAGCGTGGTTCCCCGGGCTATATAAGCAGCCGGACATGGGCCGAGGGGGAGTAGAAGAGTTGCAAGTAAAAAGAAGAAGCAAGAAGTGCGTGACTCAGTCCCCGTTACACGAGCCAGCTGACAAGCCACCTGCAAGCTTCGAAATGAGAAGACGCCGGGTGTCTTGGTGAACAGGACTCGTTTGTGTTTTGTTCTTTGTTGCTGTGCATGAGCTTGTTCGTCTTGGTTGGCCTTGTGCACCGTGGCCTTGTGTAACTTTGCGACCCATCTGTGTTTGAGTACGTTTTGTGTAACTGCCTATTTGATGAGAATATATTTGTTTTGTTTGATCACCCTTGGCTCTGACTCGGTCTTTGAACCACTGCTGGCGTTTTGCTAGTGTGCTGAAGGGGACCAAAATCTTATTGTCCTAGCTTTCGTGGGATGTTTTTCGGGGAACCTAAGCCTTGGTTCTTGGAATTATTTCCGGCGATCGCGTCCCGTACATCATAGCACGGGTTTGGTGACAACGAACATAAATGACAGGTCGTAACACGAAAATCATTACGTGCATGCATGTCATGAGCGTCATGATTTACGTGTCACGGTCTTGGTGCTTTCCTTACCTTTTCGTTATTGGGGCGTATACGAAAATGGGTATGCCACAACACGACTGCATGAAGAACATAAATGACACGTCATAACGCAAATATCATGACATGCATGTCATGACCGGCATGATTTACGTGCCACGGTCTTGGTGTTCTTGCGGCTGCTTCGTTAACTTGATATATGCCAAAATTGGTATAGCGAGACAACAATGTCTGACGACCATGGGTGACACGTTCTAAGAACGCGAAAATCGTGACATGCATGTCACGAGCGGCATGATTTACATGCCACGCGTTTCGTCTATGGGGCGTATACCAAAACTGATATGGCACAACACGACTGCATGACGAACGTAAATGACAGGTGTGGGGATCGCGGCATTCTGCCCCGTTGCCAGTGCAAGGGCGGTTGCCTCTTTCTTCCTCTCCTGCGCCAAACCGGTTCTTCACCGTTCTCTCCACTTTCTCTCCACTCGCCGCGCGCGCCCCTCGGCGGATCGCGATGATGGCGCCGCGCGCCGAGTCTAGCAGGGCGCGGTGAAGAAACGGTCTCTCTCTCTGTGGCAGTCGAAGGGTAAGCACGCATTTCGTTCCTGGTCCGCCGGCTCCTTTGTTTGAGCTCGTTCGGACGGAGTCCGCCGCGGTGCCTGTGCGCCAACGGCGAACGCCTACCCTTACGTTGCCTTCCGAACGCTACGCCGTAGATTGTGCCCGTGCTCGTGCGTGGTCTTACTGCGCCGAGGGCACTAATCGAAAGCGAACGCGAACGGAGTTTGCCCATACTCGGACGATCGGGCCCATTGGTCTGCGATCGCACGAGTGCGCAGCACAGTCGCAAGGGACCACTGTCCCTTCGCGGCGTGTCTCCGCGAGCCATTGCCCGTGGTGACGTGCTTGCGCCGCCCTTTGAGTGTATATTACCCTTGGCGAGGCGAAGCCTTTGCGTCTCCCGCCGCCTGTTACTACAGGCGGTGCGCAGTGTATGAGTTGTCGCCATTGTGCAATAAAGTGTTGCGGTTAGTCTAAGAGCAGTACTGTGTCACTGCCACCATAGGCGGAGACTACGGGGGGGCTCGGGGGCTCGAGCCCCCCCCCCCCCCCCCCCCCCGAACTTTCCAGGGGGTCGCATAGCCCCCGCCGAAGCCCGGAGACGAGGACCGTTATGTGTAGTTCAGAAGTATAATCGTAACGGGCTGAACGATCTCAGAAAAGCGTTAATAATATTGATAAATGATGCGCCAATACACGATGATGAACTCACATGGGTAGGAAAGCATGCATTGCTTTCCTCCCCATGTGAGTTGCGCATAGGTCCGGCTGGCAACCACAGCTTGCGGCGAGGCCACACTCGTCGATCCACGTGCCTGGCGTGTGAACGAACGGAGATGAAAGAAGAAACACCTCCTTTCGTGACTGTACCACGGGAGTACAAAGGCCGATTGCACAGCCTCGACAGCGGATTTTTGGGGAGTTACGCCTTTTAAGGGGATAATGGTGACGCCAAGGGAGCCCTCTTGTTAAAGCGGTTCGCTGCGGCGGC
>JABSTT010006194.1:0-79999 GCA_013339685.2 Hyalomma asiaticum | reverse complement strand
GGCGGAAGTCCAATAATTGGCCTATACGAAAAAACAAAAACTCTCCAGCCACTTTTCTTAATCTAAATTTTTAATATTGAAATTAAAAACTGGCCCAACGTTTCGAGACCCATTCGGTCTCTTCACCACGTGGTGACTATCCTGCCGGCTCCGAAGCTAGCGACTTTTCTTTGTGATTGTCCCTCTCTCCACCGTCGTTCCTCCCGCCTTTCTTGCTCCGGTGTTGTTTTCTCCATTGGTTCCGGAGAACACACTCGGCAGGGTCCCAGTTGAGCCGTTGATATGTCCAGGTGTTGGTTGGACGTGCCACGACTCTAAGAACTGCCTTTTGGTGTGGTTACATGCGGTTACCTTCCGTGTCGAGGACTCGGGCGTCGTCGAAGCTGATGTGATGGTCGTTCTTTTCGCTGTGCTCTGCGAGCGCGTTCCGCGTAGCGTTGAAGCTACGTAGTACGTCATTTTGGTGTTGCCGTATCCTTGCCGGAAAGTTTTTTCACGGTCTCGCCGATTTAAGTGGCGTGACAATCGGCGCACGGAACCTCGTACACTAGCCCGGGGAAGCTTTCTTTTGGCAGCCGGTGTTTTGTGAATCATTTTTCAATTACATTGATACGTTATACGAGTACTTACACAAAAATTCTACATCTTGTTTTTTTTTTTTTTTTTTTGGAATAAGTAGCTAATGACCAACTTACCTCGGCTGCAAACCTCGAGGGCTCGAGCGCGCGATTGTTAATATTTTGTATACGGTTTCGTGGAGCCCAGACGCACTTTCCGGTTTCAAAGAGCGATGAATGAGGCGGCACCCAGGATGGTATTCATGTAAACATAGCTGACTACATGTGCACACAAAACCGCGTTCACATGAGCACCGCGTGGACAACTCTTTTGAGTGAAGGCTCCCTGCATGGGTGCCGCTGTAATCCCCTCTGGGAAGTTTCAAACATGCGTGATCCCTCAACAATGCGCTGCCGAGGCGAGGACGTCAGTTTGTACTCCGATGCAATTCTGCCCCATCTTTCCGTCGGAAACGTCTGCTAGGATGAGCGCTCTCCCAAGAATCATGACAGCAACACAAACTCGTCATGCAGGTGGCGACTGGTTGTTTACATGAAACAGAAAAGCGCGATTCGCATGCAGTGGCGCGACACGCACGTTAAAATTGATATTAAATATGTTCTAAGCTATATCAGCCGTTAATATTTTGTAGATGATCCGTGTGTGTCGACGCAAATCTATCCCGCAAGTTATCTCGATCGCCTTAAATTTTGTGTCCGTATTGCTTTAACTGGTGTTTAATTCACTGGGTCATGATTGCGTGACGAGTAACAAATGTGAAGTGCAAATAATGACGTAAAGTTAAAAAATTATTTGCACGAAAGGGACTTGCTGTGACGTTTTTTCTTCTCTTGTACTTTCTGTGTCATTTGGAAATACATTGCTATATTTATTGTAAATGAATATTTCTTGGACAAAAAAATATGAGATGTGAATTTACAGCGACGTTGATGCGTTCGCGGCCGGACTGGAAGAGCGACGCGCGCAAGTGCGCGCGCGTCGCTCTTCCAGTCCGCCCGTGTGGCAGTTTGCCTGTTTTCATCATAAGCAAAAAAAAAGTAAAATTGCCTGAGCGCTCCGGCTTTTTGAAAAATATGGGAGAGGGTGAGGAGGAAAATTAGAGAAAGAAGGACGAGAAAGGGTAATTGGAGAATGAGGACAGAAGGCCGCAGCGAAGATCTCGGCGCCCCCTCCGACGCCCCCTCCGCAGCGAAGATCTCGACGCAAGCGATTTGGGACTAGGAGCAGTCCTCCTTCAGGAATACGATGGCGTGCTGCAGCCGCTGGCCTTTGCCAGCCGCTCCGTGAGTCCCGCGGAGAAGAATTATTCCGTGACTGAGAGGGAGTGCCTCGCCATCGTGTTTGCACTACGGAAATTCGACGTCTACCTTGATGGGACGGAATTTGTGGTGCAAACGGATCACAGTGCGCTAAGCTGGCTGATGCGGCTCCGCGAGCCTGCGGGCAGGCTGGCGCGCTGGGCTCTCTTGGTACAGCATTACGACTTTTCGGTGCAGTATCGGAAGGGGAGCACCAACGCGGTAACTGACGCGCTATCCCGTGCACCATTGTCTGCTGGGACCCTTGATCCCGGTGCGACAGCCGCTATCGGTGTCTTTGCACATTCAAGTGTCGGGGGCGAAACGGCGGCCGTTCCACAGAACGGAGAGGAGGGTGAGTCCGCTTTCGAGCGAACCCTTTCCGCCATCCAGGTAAGCAGCGCGCCGCGAAGCAGGCGAGATGGCGAGCACTCCGAAGGCCAAGATGCCGAGAGCGAACCCTCGACGCCGATGCGGGCGGCAGCGATCGCTGCGGTCCTGAGTGGGCTCGATACCAGGCTCCCCTTTGGGAGAATGGGAATCGTATTCAGCAGAGAAGAGCTAGTGAAGGCCCAGCAAAATGATCCGTTTTGTCTTGTACTGAGCGAAGGTCTCAGGGAGGCGGAGCGTCGGGACGCTGCCGGATATGCAGCGGACGCGGATGGGGGGCCGGAACCAGCGTGTGTCGCTGAGTCCCCCGCGGATTCATATTTGCTGGTCCATGACGGGCTCCTGCTGAAGTACATAGCCACAGATGACGAGTCCATTGACCCGTTCAAGGTGGTTGTGCCCAAAAGTCTGAGAGGCGCACTTTTGCGTTATTCTCATGACGAACCTGGCCGGTCATTTGAGTGGCTCCTAAGTTATCACAAAACTGAGCCAAACAGTGACCTGGCGCGGCATGAAGCGCGACATTTCCGCTATTGCCGGTTCTGCCATGACTGTCCAATGGTGAGATCGAGGGGTGGCAAGCCGCCCGGCTTGATGAAACCGATTGTCAGTGAGCGTCCATGGCCTAGGTAGCCACCTGCAATCTAATGGGGCCTTTCCCCAGATGTAAGCAGGGGGTCAACCACCTCACCTTCCTGAATTTCGGAAGGGAGTTGGAAAATCCGCTGACCAATGTCATTCGGTGCCGGCTCGAGGACGAGGAGACGCCTGCAGACTGTTCTGCTTAGGGCCTATACTCGGTCAGCCCGCACGCCGCTCCGCACGCGTGCGGAGGGCGTGCGGAAGGGTAAAAACGGCTGTTAAACGGATCGAATCGCGAAATATCGGATTTGGTGGGGCTTGCGTGACCCCACCGACTTCAATAATTCGCGATTCGATCCGTTTAACATCCGTTTTCACCCTTCCGCACGCTCTCCGCACGCGTGCGGAGCGGCGTGCGGGCTGACCGAGAATAGGCCCTGCGTCAGCGCTTCGGAACAGGCTTTGTCGAGCTCTCTGTAGAGCGAGGCGAAGTTTGGCGTCGGCTAGAGCTTAGCAGAAAGTTCAGTACGATCGCAAGCATCGCCACCTTTCATTTAAGGTATGATCTTGTCTTGAGGCGCAACCACGCTCTTAGCGACGCGAGTAACGGGTTCTCAGCCTCGCTCGCTCCCAAGTGGCTTGGTCCGTACCGAGTACAGAAACTTTTATCTCCACTCGCGTACGTGCTGAAAGATCCCCGGTCGAGAAAATTCGGCCGTGCCCATATCGCAGACCTGAAAGCTTTTGCGTCACGGTCGGACGAGCTTGCGCCAGTACCCTCTGGCACCACGCGCAAGCGACAGGGCACACCCGGGGCGTCGGACCGCATTCGGACCGCGCACCGGTATAACTTGAGGAAGCGGTCACCTGTGTGATCTCGCGCCGGGGGCGGACTCTTTTTCCGCAACCGAAGCCTCACATTTTTCCCTAGCCTCAGTTTCGCGAACTTCCTTGTGAGCCTGTAGTAGTAGTGATTTTGAAAGAAAGGAAAAGGACGCTAATTTCTGTCGCCCTTGAAGGGGACACGGCTAAGCGCCTTGGGGGAAGGGGGAGATGGACATAAAGGGAAGTGTGAGCCAAAGGGGTCGGCTGCTGCCACAGAACAGTGTGAACGGTGCGTGGTCATGTGACGGACGACTCGCTGTGTCATTGGTGCGGACTGTGCGGGACATGTGACTATGCTCGGTGCTATTGGTGCGTGGCTCCTCTCCGTTGGTGGCGAGGAGGAAAGGCACCGGCCACGTCGCCACCTCTCTGGCTTCCGAGTGCTGCGGCGCGCACTCAGGCATTTAACTCATCACCACTACCTAGAGCCACTGCACACTGGCACTATAGAGGCTGGAAAGGTTTTCCTAGTGTCGGGAACGGGCGCCCTTTCCCTAAGCGCAGGTGAAACCAGTTTGGGTGCTCGGCGAGGGGGTAGGTGGGGGCGCTGCTGCTCTCAGGCGGGTGTGTGCAGAAGCAGCCAAAGGAATGCAGACCAAAGTCGCCAGTCTGCTGTAGCACGTGTGTCGGCAGTGTTTACCTCATTACCGCAGTATTTTTACGTTGATGCCTCAGTGTCACGACCTGATGCGATGCAGCGTGCTGGACTTCTGTGACAAGGCCTTCGGAAAAAGAGAGGACAGTGTTTTGTTCCTTGTAAAGGCGGTTACAAGTCAACAGAAAAGGTTTCGTTGTTCCGCGCTGCGTCTGGCCCTGTTCGCCTGAAGGAATGGGCCAGGAATATTAAGAGGGACGACAAGGTGCTCACGGATACCTGCGTTGTGTGTTCTGGACACTTCGATGAGCGATTCAGTCAGAACGTTTCAGGCACGTAATCAACGGGGACGTTGTCTAGCTCGACCGCTAACGCCCGGCGCGTACGTGGGACGCCGTTCCCACGAAGCAGCTACCGAAAAAGAGAGCATAAAGATACCTGAGCAACCGCTACCTAGCACCGGCGAAGTGCAGAGCTCTGAAAAACCCACCAGAAGCCGCCTGAGCACAGACCTGCTGCACCGATATGAAACGCCGCAAAGACCATTCCCGTTGGGGGAAACTGAGTTGCCGTCGGCATTCTGCAGAAAGATTCAGCTTCCATGTGATTCCGCTGCTTTGTGCTTCGCATAGCACACCGGTACGGAGCCGTGGGATGTCCGTGTCTCGAGGCACGTTACGTTTTCGACGTCCATGGAAGCTGCTGCGACGCAGGAAAACTTGCACACTTGCCGCGTGTTTTGCCGTGGCGTTAAGATGGACGAGTTTTGCGTAAGCAACGAGTTCGGGTCGACGAAATACGACTTTGTCCAGGGAGTGGTATTGAGCCTGTCACCAGTGGATATTGCGTGCGGTTTGGTGCTTTTCGGTGTCACTTTTCCCGTTGAAGAAAAATATTGGCAGATCCCACGTGCAGTGGGAATCAAGGAAATGCGAAGCACGCATCAGGAACGAAAATGAATTTGCATTGTTGTCTCGCTATACCGAGTTTGTTGCATATGAAGTTAAAGGGCCCATGACACCAAAATTTCAAACCCGATATGTTTGTGTTGTTTGGTTGTCGAACATCTGAAGGCACTTGTGGCCAAGTATTAGCGGCGAACGTTGTCGTTAAGATATTTTAATATGTATTTAAAGTGACCAGAAATGCTCATCTGGGTTTGCGGCACCTCGCGACATCGTCACTAGTATGACGTAGTTTGTGGGCCATCTGTGACGTTTCACTTTTGTAAGTTGATATCGTGACGTCAGAGAGAGACACGGGCGCGCCGCGCTATGGCCTCCGAGCGTGGCCTCCAAGATCGGCTCTTGCAGCCGATCGCGGAGGCCACGCCAAAAGCCGTATTTTTCTGCTTCCTCTCCGTGTTGGTCCCTCAGGCGTACATTGTACACACGCTATGATGCAAAGCAAGTGTTGATTGATTGATTGATTGATTTGTGGGGTTTAACGTCCCAAAACCAGCTCTGATTATGAGAGACGCCGTAGTGGAGGTCTCCGGAAATTTCGACCACCTGGGGTTCTTTAACGTGCACTGACATCGCACAGTACACGGGCCTCAACATTTCGCCTCCATCGAAATGCAGCCGCCGCGGCCGGGATTCGATCCCGCGACCCTCGGATCAGCAGCCGAGTACCGTAGCCACTAGACCACCGTGGCGGGGCGCAAAGCAAGTGTGGCGAGCTGGTCTGGCGCTCGCGCTCTCCGCAACGTCACCGAATCTTGAGCTCAAGTGATCAGTGCATGCGCTCACTTCCGACAGCCGCCGCGCTAGCCCTGCGGCGCTAGTTTCTTGCAGCTTTTGGCGCGCGTTTCGAAGCTTCATTAAAACTGAACAAAATTAACGATGCTGTGACTAATTAGACTTCACGCTGGAGAATTAGCTACTCCATGCCGTGATTACAAGACACTGTTCTACTCATTAGAACATAAAAGTATCCAACAAAAAAATAGCTGTCATGGGCCCTTTAACGAAACGGCTACAAGAGCACCAAGACTGTGGCATGTAAACCATGCCGCTCATACACGCATGTCATGATTCTAACGTTATTATTTGTCATTTACGTTCGTCATGCAGTCGTGTTGTGCCATAGCAATTTTGGTATACATCCCTTTAAGGAAACGAGTGGCATGTAGATCCGCTGATGACATGCATGTCACGATTTTCGTGTTATGACCTGTCATTTACGATCGTCATGCAGTCATGTTGTGCCAAACCAATTTTCGTATTGGCTGCGTGCAGTCGTTTTCCATTTGCGACATCAGTGCCAGAACGCACTGCCTGGCGGAGAGAAGCAAAATTGGGCAGACTGTGACAGGGAAATACGCGAACGCGATGCGCGTCTCCAACTCTATAGCAGCAGCGACCGCCCGTCGCACCTTCTTTCGTGTTATTTCCTTTGAGACGCGCGCTCCAAACCTGCGGCAAAGTGTTCCAAAGGGCGACGCCGCGAGCGTTCGTGTGGCTCGCAGCACGCCCGGAAAGCAGCGAAGAAACGCGCGCATCGCTGTCGCCTCGCTTTCCACCGTGCGCGACTGAGCCGTCCGACGGGAGCTACGTAGCGCCCTCTGGTCAGTAGTCGGAGCCCATACATCCATTAACGAAACGGCAGTATAGCGCCAGGACCATGCCATGTAAATCATGCCGGTCATGACACGCGTGTAATCATTCTAATGTTATGACCTGTCATTTACGTTCGTCATGCTGTCGTGTTGTGCCATAGCAACTTTGGCATACATTCCATTAACAAAACGCCTGGCATGTAAATCATGCCGCCCATGACATGCATGTTATGCTTTTCATGTTATGACCTGTCATTTACGTTCATGATGCAGTCATCTTGTGGCACGCCAATTTTCGTATACATCCCGTTAACGAAACGCGTGGCATGTAAATCATGTCGCCCATGACATGCATATCATGATTTTCATGTTGTGACTGTCAGTCATGTCGTGGCATACCAATTTTCGGATACATCCCATTAACGAGACGGCCAGGAGAGCACCAAGACCGTCGCATGTTAATCATGTCATTCATGACATGCATGTCATGATTTTCATGTTATGACCTGTCATTTATGTTCGCCGCATGCAGTTATATTGTGGCATACCAATTTTTGTATACATCCCATTAACCAGACGACCAGGAGAGCACCAAGACTGTGACATGTAAATCATGCCGCTCATGACACGCATGTCATGATTTTCATGTTATGACCTGCCATTTATGTTCGTCAGGCAGTCATGTTGTGCGATACCAATTTTCGCATACATCCCATTAGCGAAACGGCTAGGAGAGCACTAAGACCGTGGCATGTAAATCATGCCAGTCATGACATGCATATCATGATTTTCATGTTATGACCTGTCATTTATGTTCCTCATGTAGTCATGATGTGGCATACCAATTTTCGTAAACATCCGAGTAGCGAAATGGCCAGGAGAGCAAAAAATCGTAGGCGGCTAGATAGATAGATAGATAGATAGATAGATAGATAGATAGATAGATAGATAGATAGATAGATAGATAGATAGATACGCTCAAACTCGCCGAAGTTCGCTAAGAAATGCTTCGCATTTAAAAAAAAATTCCATTTTGTATGGCTACTTGCGTGGCCTTCATCACTCTGTGTCAAACAGCAGCGCAACAGGGACGAAGTTTAACTACACAGAAACATCCGAAACGTGCGGTCTCGTTTCTCTCCGTTGCACTGCTGTTTTAACTGTGGTCTAACTCGTTCAAACCAAAGTTTTATTTCATCGACAGTCGTTTTAACATGCTCGTTAATTTTAGAAAACTACTGGGACTTCATAGGTGATTGTGTCCCTGTTGTTTCGTACTTGCGTTACCTTGGAAAAGGTATCCCGCAGTAGTGGCCGATGGAAAACACTCCGAACTTGCGAGCGCCCGCCGAAAAGCGCCCCCGCCTGCGGGCGCAAGCGACATCTACCGGAGCATAGCAAAGTATTTCACCTGGCTCGCGCCTTTCACGACACTAGGAAAACCTTCTAGCCTCTATAGACCTATTCCACCCGGCCTACGTCACGAAGATGCGGTGGCGCTGTCGTCGGGAGTTTTGGTTTCGCATGGTAGGCAACCGCCGGCGCGCCTACCGTAGCAGCCGCTGTGTTTTCGCTGGTGCGTGCGCTTCTCACCGCCGTGAAATGAAGAAAAAAGTGTTTACCGATGACCTGCGCCGTGGGTTGGTTGCTCAGCAACGCACAAGATATGTGCGATAGGTTTTTATTGGTTTCCTGCTTATGTCTGTCTTAAGGAAAGGGACGAACCTGTAATGCCGGTTGTTTGGCGCATCGGTTATGCGCCAAACATTTTCGCCACGGTTAAGCGTATGGGTAATTATTTGGCATTAGTGCGGCTTGTTTCATTTGAGAGAAATAGCATTGTCACAAGTTTGGCAAGTGTAATGCTCGACACCAAATTTCTTGGCATAAACAAAGTGCGGACACAGAGCGATGACGCTTACCGCAAAGCGCGCACGACGTTAGCTTAGCTCGATGTGTAGAAGTAATCGCGGTCGCCGTGTATTATTGAAGTGGGGAAGCTATACATACGTCATACGAATTTCAATTACTCAAATGAAACAAATATATAAGAGCTTAATTCACGTAGCCGTGAGCGAAAGGCCGATTACAGCGACGCTTTTGCAAATTGCTTGTGGCTGCGATAGCATACACACGAGAAATGTCTTTGGCAATGCTGTAGTGGTTACGATGCGCTTTAATTTTTTTTTTCGATTGTCAGACTGCTCGAATGAACTACACGCTTGAAATGTGCCGCGTCGTCACAGGACTTCACGCCGTCACGATCGGAACTCAGCGTATGGGCAGAGCCGCAAGCCGCGGTTATGCGCCTTGCTGTCAGTTATTTGAGAGCCTTGTCCTTGGCTCGTCATTGCATTTTTGTGTGTGTGCGTTATCACAGCAGTATTTACATAGGTTCTAGCGTCACCAATATCGCATGCTTGAGTTACATTTGTTTTTGCGCAAGGATTTCGTGTAGGGATTAGAGGCTTTAGTCCGAAACAGTATTGAGGCACCGAAACAGTTGAGGCATCTTCAAGTCGTATTTAAACAAGTCTCACTGTTGCAAGTGGTTCATCCTTGCGCCAGTTACCGAATTAAAGCATACGCATGAAGCGATGCCGACATGATAGCTCGCGATCGTTCGCATCATGTTGCAAGGTGCTTATCCTTTCAATCAATTTCTCACATCTTGTCATAGCTGGTCGTCAGCACATTCTTTTCTACATTCATCGAATGCTTCCTACAGAGCTAACGCGACTTCATCTCACGCGGCTGCCCCTCGAAAACTGTTGTAAACACCCGTCGGCGCTCCGACGCCCCGTGCTCGGAGGCAGCTTTCGCACGCGCTTCGCCGGCGGCGGTGGCGCGATCGTGCGGGGCCGCGGCAAGCGGTGGGCGGGGCCTCCGCGCCGCGACGTCGACACAAGCCCTGGTTATATCGCCGGTGCCTACCACTGTTTACCAACATGGAATAGGTCTATACTGGCACGGTCTCTCACATTGTATCCATTGCTAACTGTGAAACATTCCGTGATAACCTAATTTTGTTGCGCTTTATCATTGTATAACGTTCTACTACTTATAATATTTGTCTTGTTTCTTTCTTTTATATTTTTCCTTTTATTTTTTATTTGTTTAATTTTTGTGTACTTTTCTGTTTTGTATATAGGGAGCTTGCACGGACGGCTGCGACGCTATGCACTCTGGGTAAGCAGCCATTTTTTTGTCAGAGGCGGCCGCGGAGTGGAGTATTGCAGTCGTGTTTGCGAGCGTTGGAATAGCGTGCAGGTGTGATCGAGTGTGAGCGCGACGCAAATTTAACTCCAAGCAGTGCCATGCACGATGTCAGCGACACGGGAAGACTACATTGCAACGCTGTGCCAAAAAGACCGCGAGCGTTACGAAGAAAAGATGAGACTCTGCGGACTGGACCCATTCACGCTTCGTGCGGTTGATTGACTTGTGGGCTTTCACGTCCTAAAACCAGCTGATTATGAGAGACGCCGTAGTGGAAGTCTCCGGAAATTTCGACCACCTAAGGTTCTTTAACGTGCACTGACATCGCACCGCACACGGGCCTCAACATTTCACCTCCATCGAAATGCAACCGCCGTGGCCAGGAATACACACAGACGCTTCGTGCGGGCGACTGTGTAAGCGACATGGACTTGTGGCCGCGCGTCGACAGCTCCGATATTCACGAATTTCTCGTTCGGAGGACGAGTTTTATTACCCGGGAGCAGTTGAAGTCGAGAAAGGCCCTCGAGGGCCACAACTTTGTGACGAGTGGCTGGGTGCGGGAGCCGTGGGTGAAGAAAGTCGCCGCCTACACCGTGATCGTCGTCACTCAAGTAAGACATGTTAAATGATTTGACTTTGCCGTAGATGCTAATGTTTCTTTCTGTCCAGGTTAACCACTCCCAGAGCGTTAACAAGCCCCCCGTCGACGTCTGCACTGCGAATGATCTCGGCGCCAACACACGCTCAGCCGGTCAAAGTTGTAAAGCGTGGCATTTTTTGTTTAAAATAAACCGATAGCTTAAATGATAACCGAAAGAGTAGACTGATTCGTCATTAAAGTGTTGACGTACCTGACACGAGGTGGCGAGAACAGACGAAATAGTTGTCGGCGTTAGCTTCCTGAATGCCGCGTACGCGACAGCCAAGCCGCCAACGCTCCGACAGCTGCTTCGCCTTCCCGCACTCGTGTAGGCGCATCTTTGGGATTTTGGAGAAAATGTAGTCTCTCGTATGGCTCTTTAGCTTCTTCGGTCTGCTCTGGCTGTAATTATTGCAGCCTAACATTACACAGTGCACCATTAAGTCTCCAGGCAGTGCCGACGCCACGAAAACGACTGCACTCGACGGTCAGCTCTGACAAAAAAATGGCTGCCTACCCAGAGTGCACAGCGTCGCCGCCGTACGTGCAAGCTCCCTATACGAATGCCCCCCTTACTCAATGCCCTTCAATGTGCCTGTAAGGAATTTTGAATAATAATAATAATATTAATAATAATATCAATAACAGGTTTTTCTTTCAAGAGCAAACAAGTGTATCAAGCGAAGCAAGTATTCAAGCGTGGCCTCCGCGATCGGCTGCAGCGGCGCGCCGCCGCAGCCGATCGCGGAGGCCACGGTCACACCGGTTTCGGGCGACGTCGCAGGCCGCACCACGTGCGTTTTTATCCAGCGGCCGTGCCTAGGGATCGCCAGCGCTGCACATGGAAGGGGTACCGCCGCCGTTTTGCCCGTTTCTGAACGTCGGCACGCTCAACCGAGCTTGGCAAGCTCGGCTGGCAGCAAACCGCGATTAGCGGCCTAAGGGCCGTTTCATCTGCATGCGAACAGGGGTATAAATGTCGCTTTTGCGAATTTCTGTAGAACTAACGATGTCCTAACAAAAAAAAAAAAAAAATAACGTAGCCGGCAGCATCCGTAGAAGTGCAGAATTAAGCGACAATTTCATGGAAGCGTGTTAACCCATCGCTGCTGTCGTAGGCATGCTTGCTTTGCTGCGGCAAGCATTCCGCCGAGATTTCGCCGCAATCCACTTCTCTTACACCATAAACATTTGGGTGTTCGGAAATAGGCCGTCAATGTCTTATATCGCTTGAAAACTGCAGTAAAGCACGACCGCCATCGTTCTCACGAGCGCTGTCAACGCCGTACATGCCGCCCAGAGTTCTTCAATAAACAAGCGTATCGCCGGAGTCTGGCTGCGAGCTCGAACAATAGATGACGTCACCGTCACGTGACCAAACGTTATGACGTCATTGTCGTTTTTTTTCCCTAAGTTGGTTCACATATTCCCCGTGTTACCACGGGGTGCCTAGTTGGTCACGTGCTTGGCGAAATCCCTCCCTAGTGACAATTTTGACTTGTGCCGGTGAACGTTTGCAATGCGCCGAAGGGCCGAAGTTCGGAAATGTCATCGGCGCTGAAAGCCGTTCACCGTGAAGGAAAAACATGCTGCAGCAGGTCAGGAACGTTCACAAACTGGTCGTGGAAGTCGACAAGTTGATGCAGTGCGACGATTGTTGCGAAGTGCTTGGCCGGCGTAATTTGAGGTGCGAAGTGTTCACGAATGAGGGCGTGCGTCAACGGCGGACCGCCGCTGCGAGTCCCACGGCAAACATTTTTCTCAAGCACGGAAACGCAAGCAAGCCAGATGGTGATTGTGTGACGGAAAGGTGCCCCAAGTGGGCCCTTCTTTAAAGTGTGTTTGTGCAACGACCAAAATATTTTCATGGAACTTGTGGTATTAGCTAACATGCAAAGAAAGTTGGTTAATTCATTCCCCGTCTCCTCATTCAGTACTGGCTTTCCGCTTTAGCTCGCGGCATTCTTACGTGATCAGAGAAAGCCTGCACTTAATGTTGATATTGTCAGTTTTCAGTCATGCAAAATTGCTTTATTGTAGTAGACACAGATATGCAACTTCTTTTTAGAACTTTATTTGATGTCTTTGCTTGCAATTGTCAAATATTTTGTTTTTGTTTGTTTGTTTGTTTGTTTGTTTGTTGCGCCAGGCATAGCATTCTACTCGGTCGGACCAGCTGCCATTTGCATAGACTATTTCAAAAGTCTAATAGATTCAGTTAAATTTCACATACTCTTATCCAGGGCGCAAGTTTGACAATAGAAATTCTGAAGCCCGCTCAAAGTGCCTGGTGATCTGCTTTATGCGGTGTTTTATGGTGTTCTAAAAGAACACGCATTTACCAAAATGATGTCATTGCTCGCCCATGCATGTTCTGGTTCGCAACAGTATGGTATCCTAGCCACCGTTGTCAGCTCCACTTCCAGGGAACAAAGCTTGTAGTAAACCAAGCTGATGAAACGTGGCCACTTATATCTCCATGATAATATGGTACTGATGTGGCTGTGTGGACACAGGGGCCGGTCGCTTTCTTTTTACGGTGTTGATGTCTTCCTTTTGAAGCATGGTTGAAAGTTGTGCTGTCACAACGACATAATTTTTCTGTTTTGCTGGCTTTTGCCAAAGCTTGTTAAAAAGGATGACATAACAGCATGGTATCAGTTCTGCTGGGAATTTCAGATAATACTGTTGTACTAAACTTGCACCTTTCGCATTATTTTAAGGAATACCCAGGTCAAGTCGTGTCTCAAATCTACAAAATTGTTTGACTAAATGTTATACGGAATTTTTTTTCTTCATTTGTTTCACTTGTAATCAAAATTATATGCTATAACATACCTAGGCCCTCTTGTGCAGTTAATGTGTCTGTCACACATCATTGCTTCATTGCTATAATCAGCTCTTAGTGCTTGTTACTTAAAATTGATTGTGCAACATATGGCATCACCACCACAGGGTTGACACAGTGCTAAACACACCATAATGCATGCTATCGAGAGGAAATTAAGGACTGACACGTTTGGATTAGGTGTGACATTCAGCACCTTGTGAGAGACGGAGAGGAAGGCAAAACTTCATAATGACTCTTAGTCCCAGTGACCACTGTTTGAGTCAATCCAGGCATTTGTTCTCGGTGATGAGTGCACTTGTGTGGAGTTGTTGAGTAGGGCTACCCGCAGTGGTTATAGCCCAGGGTGCAGTTCTGGTAGAGCTAACCACCGTCCCACTGTTCATTGAAGATATGCTGGTCCGTCTAAAAGAAGGTGTTGCGGGCTTGTTTTCTCTTAGGCACAAATCGGGCACAAGTCAAACAACTCCTGGTTCATCTCTTCTTGGTGTGGTCTCGGATGGTATTGTTGGGTAGTGCAGGGTATTAAATAATTGCTGGGACTTTGCAAGCCAAAGCCGCACTCTGATTATGAGGCACTCCATAGTGGAAGACGTTAGAAAGTTCCTCCACCTAAGGATCTTTAACGTGTATTGATAACACACAGTATATGGACATCAGCATTGTGCCTCCATCGAAATGTGACTCTCATAGCCAGGATGGAGATATCAGCCGAGCACTGTACCAATGTGGCGGCTTTGTAGGGCAGTATTTTTGTGCATGTCTTATTAGTGCAACATCGTCTTTATTGCTTACCCGTGATGGAGATGACAGGAGGAATATGTCACTTTGTAATTTCTTGAGCAAGTTGTGTCATTCTCTGGCTCTGACACTTTCAAGGTAATAGATCTTGGGGGCTACTTTATGGGGTTGCCCAGTTGCATACTGTGGTCACCTGATACCTACTCATGCAGCACTTGCAATGTAAGATAAGTGTGTATATATTTGTTTGCAGATTGCAAATGTGATCCAGGAATTCACTTACTGTGTAAGCATACCAAGGATGCTTTCTGGCTATCTGAACAAAGAGTAATAATGTTTGTCTTGCTGGTTCATCAACAGTGTAGGGATGTGCAATGTCAACACTGAAGCCATTTGGTTTCTGTGCTGTTCATATTCCTGCATTCATGGTAGATGGCCGTTTATGTGCAACTGGAATTTGTCCAGCTTTTGATCCTGCAAATGCTGTATAGTAGTACCTACTGTCCGAGATATGCGTAGTGTTGGCACAGCAGATGTGGTAAGTGCGCTTAAGCGATCAGCTCCACCAACCTTTTCGCCCACCTTGGTGACTGTCCATGTATATATTTTAAGGTTATGCAAGAACGTATGCACCAATGGTGTCTCATGTCGGTGGAGCTAGATATCAGGCAGGCATCTAATACCCCAGGCATCCCATCATCATGCCACCTCAGATATGTTTATGGCAATGTTGAGCTTCCTCATGCCAATTAATCTTTTCTTCTAATATGTTGTTTGTAATCTTGGAACCCTGAGCTCCACTCTGTCATCTGTGGAGAGTGAAGCATCCAGTAAATTCTATTGTGATTTGCTAAAATACAGACATATGTGTACTTAATTCTGCCTCCATGATCGTGGTAGTGTTTTATTTCTTAAGGACAGGTGTGGATTTAGTTGTTCTCTTCAATATGTGCAGGACATGGTATACTGACTGTGGAATGTGCTTCACATACTTCGAGCTTGCACCACGTTGTTAGCAAACGAAATGTAAGAATTTTGCAGGATGTCACATCTTCCAGGCTTGACAAAGAAATATAAGGGTAGTTTTACAGAATCTCTGTTGGGTTCCGCGATCCTGCAGTCTGAGTCATGGACTTTTCTAGCAAGCAACGCATCTGTGGATGTGTTCATTCCTGTAGACCAGATTCTTGCATTCCAACATTGTCCTTGGTACAATGAAAAGTAATACCGGCTGCGTAGATTTTGTGCCAAGAGTTCAAGATCTCAGATCTTGTTGCGCTTGAAAGACAGAAACAGCTTACATAACTTATGCAGACAGAATCGCCAATTTCGTGTTTGCCGTCAACACAGCATTTTTAGTTGACTGCTATTTACTTTGTTTGCTGATTCTCCCAGCCCTCCTGCGCTACTGCAAAAGTGTAGGACATACGTAAAACGTGTATTCTTGAAAATAGTAACTACTGGTTCTTAACGCAAACGTGAGGAATGGCTGTGAAGCTATCGTTAACTAGCAGTAGAAGACTATGTACTGTTCACTTCCTATCTGCCTGTGCCACACAAACTTGGTGCAAATTGTACTCTGTCTCAAAGGTTTGCTTTAAGTCGAGCCGAGTTTGGTGCATTAAACTTAGCGCTTGACCTTTTCACAGAAATTCTGCATTGCGCGCTCAGTGCACATGAATTACACGGTTGTAGGAGTGTAAACAGGGACAATTGAAACCGTAGCCTTTATTTTATAAATGTACGCGCGTAGACAGTGACGGCTTTTTAAAATTATCTGCGCACGCCAAGTGCTTCGCGTCTCCGCCTACTTCGTGCGGTCGCGCTACTTTTGTAATCTTCAGAAGCCTACAGCATGTTCCATATCACGGTCCTATTTGTCTTGAATTTCACATTTAGCACCGAATTGTCTCAAAAATTACCGCATGCGACAGCGTCGACAAAGAGTGCGGCATCCTCGGCGCTCATTCTGCAAAAATGTCGACATTGTCGTCTGCTGCATTGTGCTCGGTGAAGGTCGCGCAGTATTTCGTATTTCTCGTTTGAGTGGTGTGAAGTTTTTTCACCACCGCGTAATATGTCTGGACTACGGCTTGTAATTTATTTTGTTCTAACAGTTAAAACGCGAGCTTGCAAAATTCTGTGAGATCATTTTATAATACGAAGCGGCGGCGACCTCATCGCCATGAACATCAGTCAAAAGCAAATGGCGGCAACGTAAGCTTCCTTTCTTCCGTGTTTTTAGGCATTCTTTGAGCTCCTACATGTATTTGAACACGGGTGCAAGTATAGCGGATTATTTGCTACTAACCTCTGTATAAATTCTGCCGTATCCTTTGATGCGTGTCTACTGCGTTGCGTAAAACGGACGGCAAAGTTCAGACTGCTGCAGAGCAACCTGCAGCAGTCTTTGGACATCTTTAATGAACTAAAAATGCTTCGCCAAATTCCCTGTTGCCTGTAAGTGTAGCCGAGAAAATGATCGCTTGCTACGCGGCTTCTAAATTTGATGACGGCCGTGTGCTTTCTCGCGGATATGGACTACGGCGCTTTCGCTGCTGTCAAGATGCGCATATGCACTGCCTGGCGTGTATCTACCCGTGCAGTACGATCGTCCGATAATATTCGTATAGAAGTGCCACCTCGAGACCATTCTGCCGCTGTATCTGTGGACTGAACAGTGCGGAGTTTGCGCACGCATGTAAGTACTTGAATTAGTGGTGGGGCCGTCTCGTTTGTTAGCGCGATGTGATGGTTGTTGGTATTGTTGTTTATGTGACTTCCAATCGTATGTCAGACTGTTTGTCGACTTCAAGGGCACGGGTGTAAACGATAGTCAAAGGACATTACGTTAGCAGTGAATAAATTGCGAAGCGTGGAGTGACTTCCCTCATATTTTGTGCCATCGTGCAGTGTCGTTCTTCTCCACGCAATTCATTTTGTTTATTGGAGCAATCAGATTTCGAGCTTGTTTAGTATCGAACCATTTGGTTACCGAGGTATTATCATTCATTCACCGCCAAGCAAGCAGTGGTGTAACAGAACCTTTTGCTGGGCTAGCATTCGTGGTATGCATTTGTGGTAGCATTAAGGCACCGAAATACACAAAGCACAAGCAGAAGTGGTGTGCTTCACTGCAGTACCACTATCCTCTGCAAATCAATATGGACCCTCCAGCACACGTCATTGAACACTGCCTGCGTCTAGAATGTATTATTTACATTTATGAACTGTGAGCAGTGCACGTTCACATTTTTCATACCGTCGCAAAGTAGCACCTAGCATGTCGTTGATGTGGAGAAGCTTTTCCAGTTGCATTAGCTTCACAGACTCCTATGCACTGTAGAATCTGTAAGCATGGAATAAATGTTTGTATACATTCAGAATGTGTTGATGCAGTGGCATTAGGTAACATACACTTTTTTTTTTTTCATTGTATATACCATGATATGCATGAAGAGTGTGTAACCTGAACAACACTAAAAAGTGTGGAAGGACAGAGTTGAGAAACTCAAAAAGAAACGAGTGTTTGTTCATTTCTTGACTCCAGTCCTCGTCTTTATGTGCTGCTTCAACTTGCATTCTGTATGGACTGATTCACCAAAACCTTGTTCCGTGTCGTGTGGAGAGTTCACTTTTACTGAAGGCCCCGCCATGGTGGTCTAGTGGTTATGGCACTCGGCTGCAGATCCAAAGGTTGCGGGATCGAATCCCGGCCGCGGCGGCTGCATTTCGATGAAGGCGAAATGTTGAGGCCCGTGTACAGTGCGATGTCAGTGCACGTTAAAGAACCCCAAGCGGTCAATTTCCAGGCCTCCACTATGGCGTCTCTCATAATCAGAGCTGGTTTTGGGACGTTAAACCCCACAAATCAATCAATCACTTGTACTGAAGCAAAGCAAATGAATAGGACTTTTTTAAAACTACACGGGGGAAGTCACAGACTGCTTTTGAGCATTTTCTTACCCACCAGAGCTTCCAGCAGTGCATCTAAACACACACGCAATTCTTTTTGGATACACAATGTGTGTTTCGACAAAGACTTATGTTTTGTGGATACACAGTACACTTCATTTATGCTCACTTTACACTTGGCCTCGTGAAGATTGTGTAAAAGGACAGAAAGTTGAGCGAGTTGGTAACAGTCCATAATCAAAAGAAGAGGCATGAAGGTTTACTAAATTGCGTGAAAGAATGTATTCAAGAACAAGGGCAGGAGTCCGGTTTCATAGATAGATGCGGAGTTTCCACAGGTACCTTTCTAGAAATTCTCTCCATGTACTTAACGTCAACATTAGTTGGATACAGGGAAGGCGTGTTTGTGCAGAAGTCAGGGATTTGTATAGGTTCAAAGGCAGCCCCTATTCTAAGTGATCTATACTTGAGCAAGTTTGACTGCCGTTTAAAAGAGGCCTTAGGGGACCGCATCATTAGGGTATTTCGGTATGCAGACGATTACTTGGTACTTTGTAGTAAGGATGATTTTGAATCCGTCGTCACCTATGTAAGCGATCAATTTAAACTTAATGGGGATGGTCTAAGGTTTACGAAAGAACTACCGGAGAGAAACGTAATACAATTTTTAGATATCTCGTTGTCATTTGAGCAGAATCACGTGTGTTGGCAGTATTCCCCTAGAGCATCTAAGCCGTTGTTAAACTTTGACTCCAAGCATTCGAAAGTAGTAAAAAACGGAATAGCCTTGTCCTGTTTAAAGTCAGCCCTATCGAAGTCGTGCGTGCACCGTTTGACCATTAGCTTTAATGCGCAGGTCGAGCGCCTCTTAGATGCAGGTTACCCTAGACTAGCCATAGCCACAGTAGCTGAGCGTCTTAAGAAGTCGATTTCGACCGGAACAAAAGCCGTAGCAGAGAGTAACATTAACAAGAAAAAGGTCGCGAGTATTCCGTATATCCACGCAGTTTCGCACAGGCTTAAGAAAGTGGGAAGTAAATATGGGGTTAATGTTGTGTTTACGGCTCCCAATAAGTTAGGAAGGGTTTGTGCTGCAGTGCATAGAAGAAATGAGCAGATGGAAGGTAGAGCAGAATCACGTGGGTGGCCGTATCCCCTAGAGCCATCTAAGCCGTTTTTAAACTTTGACTCCAGCATTCGAAGTAGTAAAACGAATAAGCCTTGTCCTTTTTAAATGTCACACTACGAAGTCGTGCTGCACCGTTTGACCTTAGCTTTAATGCGCAGGTTCGAGCGCCTCTTAGCTGCAGGTTACCCTAGACTAGCCATAGCCACAGTAGCTGAGACGTCTTAAGAAGTCGATTTCGACCGGAACAAAAGCCGTAGCAGAGAGTAACATTAACAAGAAAAAGGTCGCGAGTATTCCGTATATCCACGCAGTTTCGCACAGGCTTAAGAAAGTGGGAAGTAAATATGGGGTTAATGTTGTGTTTACGGCTCCCAATAAGTTAGGAAGGGTTTGTGCTGCAGTGCATAGAAGAAATGAGCAGATGGAAGGTAAGAAGCGAACGGATATCTGTCCGGTTAAGCACCTAGCCAAGAACAATTTCACCGACTGTCGCATGGTGTAGTTTATAAGATTCCTTTTAGCTGCGGACGTTTTTATGTAGGGCAAACTGCGCGTTGTATTAATCAAAGATTAATTGAACACAGAAGGTCGCTATCAGGTGGGCCGCCGTCCAATCTATCCTTGCACTGCCAGGTCTGTAGCTGCATGCCCGAGTTAGACAAAACCGAGATCCTGTACAAGCATAAGAACGAAGATACGCATTTATTGGTTGAGGCCTGGCATATCAGTATTAGTGGAAGTGCATGCGTGAGTCAGCCGTCGATTAGCTTAAACAGAGAGGAGATAGAAAGCCTTAGGAGTTGTCTATCGCGAAGACCGGCACGTGTAACCGATTGACAGGTGGCGCTACCATTCCGAGCATGCGCAGATAAGCTGTGTGTCTTCTTTCTTTTTCGCCTCTGTGCTGTGCATCAGTTGTTAGTCGGCGTTCGTGTTGTTCACTGCTCTCCTTGTGTCCGTGTCCTGCACGCCTCTTCTTTTGATTAAAGATTGTGTATACGCACAAAGCAGATTAGATGCATGAACATGAAGGAGGGCGAGTAGGCATTAGTGGAAGGAAGTGGGTGCAAGTGCAAACAAAAGCACTGAAAAGTGCATACTGAAGAAAATGCTGTTGATGTGCTGTGTCCAGCTCATGGAGAAAGAAGTATTTGAGGAGAGGAAACTGCTATGCCACGGCAGCGCGTGGTGGTGGCCTATTAATGCAACGGGCCACCGCCGCGCGCTGCCGCTTGGGCGAGGAAGAAGTTCACTTTTCTGCACATCACGACAGATGATGATGCCAGCCTGTTCCCATCGTTTACATGTCACCCTATGGGCGCGACGCATAATTATCATTTTACCGTCTCATACATTGCAAATTTTCTCAGTTTTCACTCTGTAACGTCAATAAATAGGGACGGAAGACATCCTAGCTGCAGTTAGCAACAAATGCTGAATTAATTACATGCTGTATATCGCTTGGAACTAGCTGCTTTCGCTCACTCAGAGCAGACGATGCATTCTGCAGGAAGTCATTCACTGGAGTGTTGTGAGCATGCATGTGTAAATGCCCTTAGGAAGAAAGGGCGTGAAAGCTGCGGCGTATTCTTTGTCATCTGCTGACTCTAGAACTCCCATGGGCTTCCGCAGCTCGACGTCGCGCCGCCGCAGTCGATCGCGGAGGCCACGGCTCGACGCGCACGTTTCTCTTTTCGCCCGACGGAGGGCACGTTGGCGTCGTGGCCTACGGCATGACTTTATCGGGCAGCCCGAGTGAGCGCTGTTTCCCCTCCTCAAGAATTCTTGCTCTGTGGTCTAGCTATTCACCAACCCATGTGTTCTCACGTTCAGATTGAGTGTCCAACTCAACACTTGTTGACTTAGCAGTCTCAGCCCAGTTTATTATTTTGCTATCATTGTGTTTGGCTCTACTGACTCTGCAAGAAAGCCTATGATATTCAAAAGCTTGCATAGCAGGTACAGTAAGCACCACTTGCACCTGTTCACGAGGTGCGGCACGCTGCCATTAATCTCGGTGGTGCAACAGCGGCATCCTCCAAGCCACGGCATACCGATTCAGAAAGTCGGGGAAAGGTAGCTGAACTGGTTCACGATTTTCTTGCCAAGTAGCACATGGACAGAGGCACCATTGAAGCACCAGCCATGCACTCTGCAGAGTCTTCATAAGATCTTATGAAGACTCTACTGAAAGCAATCATGCGTTAAATGTACGAACTGTGACATTTGCATGGACGGCATGCATTAAGCAGCCAAAACACAATGCCTGTACCACTGAAGTTGAACTACACAATTTCTGAGTTTCTCGGGTACTGCCATAAACTAGTTGAGCGGTGCTGGCAAATCGAACAGATGTAGAAGATTTAAGTGCTTTGCCAGGCAGCTGTAGCAACTGTTTTTATACTTTCAATATACACTGTAAGCAGCAGGTCAGAAATAATTTGAAAATGCTTTTGTGATTTTGGAACTGGCATTTGGAATTGGTGAGCTTGAACTGTCCACTGAGAATTGTGTATGGATGTTAGCAAATAAGGCGAATTTCCCCTCATTAAATCCATTTCCTTGTGCTTTATGTACCACAGCCCACAAAATAGGTAATGGACTATGTTTAAAGCATGCTTAGCAAAAAAAAAAAAAGCAAAATGACAAGTTTGTAGAGGCCAAATGCTTTTATTCTGAACACAAGTCGAAAAAGATACCAGAAACAAGAACATCAAGCGGCAAGGAAAGGTCTGCTGTGTTGGTTACAAGACTGGCATGTGCTTGACACGACTGCAATAATGCAGGTTTTTGCCCATGACTTGAGTTGCGTGTGAGGAATTATGACTACACATTACAGATGTCTCATAATTGAGTACTTTTTACTCAGCAACACTTGCATTAAATCCAATTATGTGTAGCCAGTTGCATTAATGACAAGGAAATACAAGAAAACAAATTTGGAGGAACGTACATAACACAAAAACTGCAGTCATGCCAACAGTAGCATTGTGGTTGTATGCGTTGGAGGGGCATGCCAACTATGCAATCAATTTTAGGCACTGGGTTCCATACAAGTCTCGTTTCCCTGCAGCATGCACAATGAACTGCTATTAGTAATATTGAGCTGAGTTCTTAAAGAAGCAAGGGACGACAAGTGGCAAGATAAGCAGTTACCAATGGACAACAGCAGCAGGCCTGCAGTGCGAGTTAAAGGGGCCCTGCCACATCTTTGAACATAGCCAGAATATGTGCTTAATCAGCCACGGAGGCTCCTGTATATATGTTATGTCCAGCAAATATTACTGCACTGCACACACCAGGAAACCACCTGCTTTTTTTCCAATAAATGGCTTCGGTAGGTGGACACAGCCTACGTAGGAGACAGAAGGACTGCTACTGGCTGGTTCACAAGCACGGTTACCACGGTCACTGTGGTGCACTGCCACATTCCTGCAGAGACACCTGCAGCCTGCTTGTCGTCATTGCAGGAGTGCGAATACATTTAAATAAAATAAAAAGGGAGAAAACATGCGAGGTCATGGTGTGCGCCGACACAGGTTCTTGCTCCTTTGTCACACCCCTCTGTGTAACATCCAGCACACTCGTTCAGAAAGTCGGGGAAAGGTAGCTGAACTGGTTCACGATTTTCTTGCCAAGTAGCACATGGACAGAGGCACCATTGAAGCACCAGCCATGCACTCTGCAGAGTCTTCATAAGATCTTATGAAGACTCTACTGAAAGCAATCATGCATTAAATGTACGAACTGTGACATTTGCATGGACGGCATGCATTAAGCAGCCAAAACACAATGCCTGCACCACTGAAGTTGAACTACACAATTTCTGAGTTTCTCGGGTACTGCCATAAACTAGTTGAGCGGTGCTGGCAAATCGAACAGATGTAGAAGATTTAAGTGCTTTGCCAGGCAGCTGTAGCAACTGTTTTTATACTTTCAATATACACTGTAAGCAGCAGGCCAGAAATAATTTGAAAATGCTTTTGTGATTTTGGAACTGGCATTTGGAATTGGTGAGCTTGAACTGTCCACTGAGAATTGTGTATGGATGTTAGCAAATAAGGCGAATTTCCCCTCATTAAATCCATTTCCTTGTGCTTTATGTACCACAGCCCACAAAATAGGTAATGGACTATGTTTAAAGCATGCTTAGCAAAAAAAAAAAGCAAAATGACAAGTTTGTAGAGGCCAAATGCTTTTATTCTGAACACAAGTCGAAAAAGATACCAGAAACAAGAACATCAAGCGGCAAGGAAAGGTCTGCTGTGTTGGTTACAAGACTGGCATGTGCTTGACACGACTGCAATAATGCAGGTTTTTGCCCATGACTTGAGTTGCGTGTGAGGAATTATGACTACACATTACAGATGTCTCATAATTGAGTACTTTTTACTCAGCAACACTTGCATTAAATCCAATTATGTGTAGCCAGTTGCATTAATGACAAGGAAATACAAGAAAACAAATTTGGAGGAACGTACATAACACAAAAACTGCAGTCATGCCAACAGTAGCATTGTGGTTGTATGCGTTTGGAGGGGCATGCCAACTATGCAATCAATTTTAGGCACTGGGTTTCCATACAAGTCTCGTTTCCCTGCAGCATGCACAATGAACGGCTATTAGTAATATTGAGCTGAGTTCTTAAAGAAGCAAGGGACGACAAGTGGCAAGATAAGCAGTTACCAATGGACAACAGCAGCAGGCCTGCAGTGCGAGTTAAAGGGGCCCTGCCACATCTTTGAACATAGCCAGAATATGTGCTTAATCAGCCACGGAGGCTCCTGTATATATGTTATGTCCAGCAAATATTACTGCACTGCACACACCAGGAAACCACCTGCTTTTTTTCCAATAAATGGCTTCGGTAGGTGGACACAGCCTACGTAGGAGACAGAAGGACTGCTACTGGCTGGTTCACAAGCACGGTTACCACGGTCACTGTGGTGCACTGCCACATTCCTGCAGAGACACCTGCAGCCTGCTTGTCGTCATTGCAGGAGTGCGAATACATTTAAATAAAATAAAAAGGGAGAAAACATGCGAGGTCATGGTGTGCGCCGACACAGGTTCTTGCTCCTTTGTCACACCCCTCTGTGTAACATCCAGCACACTCGTTGAGATCAAAGGAGAGCGAACACGCTCGGACAGTGCAACTCCCCTCACATTTGACGATGTAACTCCACTAAATAACTAATGGACTTGAAAAACTCTTGTGGCAGCTTGAGGCAATGAACTCCATCGGCAACGTCATTTGAAAATTACTTAGCCCATCTAAAAGCCCCAGATGACACAGTAGAATGGTCGTTGCAACTTGTTCCATGAAAAAGTTCCAATGAACAATGATAAGAAATGGGGGAAACCAATGGGGAAGGGGTGGGGAATATAGACCTAATGGATTACAGTAATGATTCTTCCACTGCTTTCATAGGGCAATGATTGGGAACTGTAATGTAATTAATTACATCTATCAAAGAAGTAACAATAAATCAAATCAGTTACATTATTGCCTGTATGCGTGACTGCTAAACTTGTTGAGCTTGTATTAGAGAAATAATTTAAGGGTCCTTGCAGGGTATTTATTCAAATGCCATTGGTGAGGACTTGCAATTTCAGGCATATCCAATGAGTTTCATTTCCACACATGAATTATGCAATGTTAACACGTCCACATCCTGACAAAAGCATTGAAATAATAATACACTTCGTTGCAAAGCACTGAAGGTGTTATCTGATGTGCCACACACAAGGGCAACTCGATTTTGTTGACGCATTTCACCCAATTCACCTGTTGCTGGTGCAAACCTAATGGGCTGGTTCATCAGCTGCCCTTCCCTGATCAGATGCAGCCACGAGCCATTCCTCTGTAAAAAACAAAAGCAAAAAACATTTCTAAACATAAATTTAAGGAGGCATCTTCAATGAATATTCTTGGCAGCCTTTATTGCAATACTGATGAACTAGGCCCCAGTCAGCACTTGCCGAGAACATTGATGAAGTGCTTACTGTAATGCAGTGCTCACTGTAATGCACATTAAGTTTAAAGGGACACTAAAGGCAAATATTAAGCTTAGTAACAATGATTTATTATCATTGTAGAAAATTATCACCGCTTTCTGCGTGCCAGCAAACGAATTTAGAATTTAGGGCTTTGACACAACTTAAAAATGGTTGCAAATGTATGTCTGCATGGTCTTTTCAGCCCCTCGCACACTGGCTAGCTTCTGCACAAGCATTAGAGAGAGGAGGCAAAAGGTGAATGGTTGTGGCTTGACACGCTGTTTATCTTGCATCTTGTGTGCCAAAGGTTTAAATGTATTCCTTTTTCCTGTGGCAATGCATTTGTTGGCCAAACTGGCCGATGTATTAATGTCCAAATGAAAGAGCACTGAGCCTCTCTTTCGACTTGTGATGGTGCGCACTTGCCGCAACAGCAAGGGAATGGGTGGCACCCCTGTGTTTGATAAGGTCAGCATTTTGTACCGGGGAAAGAGCAAAACACAAAGTTTTGGAAGCCTTATATATAATGTCAAATGAGGTAACACACGTGTAAGTGCCACATCATTATGCCTAAGTGAAAAAGGATTATGTTTTCTTAGATTCGCCATTCCAGGTATGATTAGTTATTAGTGTTGCTCAGTATCCGTGTGTACTTGTTATGCAGCATCTGTTTGTGTTTGTTAGTGACTTGCAGATGTGCAGGCAACAACAAAAGGTTTTCATATGACGGTGCTTTTCTAAATAAATTTCAGCTGTTAGTCCAGCTTCACCCTGTGGCCTTCTTTTTCTTAGTCCACGTGTTTTTCAGCTGGTTCTCTTCTTCGATCATCCAAGTCCATTTTGGCCATGTGTCCGCCTGGGTGATGCCACTGCACTTTATTAGATGCTTCATACATACCTTAATAAGCAAAAAACCGGCTGTAAAATTCCTTTCCTCCTCTCAGGTACTGTCGGTTGCTGACACTTCCACAGCTTCGGCACCTTGCATAGCCTCCAAAAGCGTCACATGCTGTTGCCAAGCTTGGACTCTAGAGCTCGAAGGACAGCCCCCTATTAAGCACGCACTAAAACAATCGTGGAGCCAAGCGTGCGTCAGCACGCCCCTGAGACGCTGGCAGCCATGACGCCACCCACCACTGTGAGACGATGGTGTTGGTAGAGAGTATCTTGTGGTGCATGCACAGAACTCAAAAGCAGGCAGATTCTGCTGAGAGCTCAAGCCATTTATCAGGCATCTAGCAAAGGAAGCAATCGTGATATCGTACAGATGAAAGCTCAGCAGACCTCAAGGCCAGCTGCATTCATGTGTATCCGAACTGCATCCGAGAAATATGTCGGCAAACTTCTTCATGTAACTGCAAATACTATGTCTATACGTTTAACCTGCACTTTGTGAACCAGTTAAAGGTGGCACAGCACTCCAGCAATCGTTGCACGAGTTCGACATGGCGGCCTCGGCACCGCGGTATTTATTTTAAAAAAGTGCAGTCGTCACGCAGGTGTAGTTCACAATTTCCCTGCACCTTCTCACTAGGTAGTGCAGAGTGCATGCAGCGCAAGATGCTGAAACCGCAGCAGATGACAAAGCCGGCTATATTCATGTGTATTTTAATGGCGTCCAACAAGTACGCCAGTGAGCCTTTTCCAGTAATTTGACATGCCATCCAACATAAACGGCACCGATTTTCATGAATTGTAACCACAACAACCCGCGAGGCAACAGCACGTATCACAGGCTTGTGCGACATTTGCACTACCGCATTCGTTTCGGCATCATGCTCCAGCTGCACTTTTTGCAACTGTGGAAGTCGTCACGGACGAGCGAGAAGGCAGGATACTGAGTTCGTGGACACAAGTTTATTCCAAACGTGCTCTAGCATAGGAGTCCGCCACGCACACCTCGAGCACACGCTGTTACGAGCTTCGCATGGCTTTGCCTAGATGGCAGCATCTGCAACATATCCAATGCAATCAAGCAAAGTCCGCAGCAGTAGGTGGCTTCACGCACCTCCCACTTCTGGTATGTCCGTGGGAAGTGCCCTGGCAATGTGAATGCGTGTCTATAGCACAATCGCTGGTACTGGCGTCTTCTGTGTTGTCGTGACCTCAGGAATATGAAACTAGCTGCGTCCAGTTTCTGCGTACAGTACCAGTGTCGGTGATGACCTAGTAAGATCGAGACATCGGCTGGGGCTTGTACTGTCCCTTTGCTCTTCATAGCTGTTATCCACACGGCATCTCCATAAAGAAGTTCCGGCAACTCGCGGACTCCGTGACATCTGTCGCTTTGGTGTTTTCGGTATGTTTCCTCAAAATTCCTAAGACTGTCTTGATATGGCAATTGGGGTGCCAGCTTGGTGAGGCAAAGAGGAAGCCTGGATCTCAGCCGGCAGCCAATGAGTAGTTTGGCAGGGCTATACCCATTCTTCAAAGGAGTCAACCTGATAGCTAGAAGTGTCAGGTAAGGGTCGTTAATCTTCGTCATGGATGTCTTGACGATTTTTGCCGCAGCCTCTGCAAGTCCATTACTTTGGGGATAGTAAGGGCTAGATGTAATGTGCTTGAAGCAGTAGTCTTGGGCGACGAGTGAAAATTCAGTTGACGGAAACTGCGGGCCATTGTTGGAAACCACTTCTTTGGGAATTCCGTGGCATGCAAAAATTGACTTGCAGTGGCTGACTACAGCTGTGGACGTAAGCTTCTTGAGTAGAAACAGTTCAGGGAATCCGGAATAGGAGTCTGTAGCTATGAGCCACCACTGGTTCTTGAAGTGGAACAAGTCTATTGCAATGCATTACCAAGGTCTTTCTGGAAAATCAGACCTGATTAGTCACAATTTCCGGATCACCCTTGCTTGAACGCACCGATGACATTGCTTGACCATGGACGAGACGTCAGATCCTATGGTGGGCCACCAGACACAATCTCTGGCTCAAGCAAGTGTCTTCATTACGCCAAAATGTCCTTCATGCAAAAGTCGTAGGACTTTTTCGGCAAGAGTCAGGGACGACAACTCGCAATGCGTAGAGGAGTATCTCGTTCTCCACAGAGAGCTGGTGCCGATGGTCGTGGAAGGGTTTTAGGTCGGCTCGTCAACCTCTTCTAGACGGCCGTTCCCTCTTGCACAACAGGCGAAGTTGCGTACAGGCAGGGTCTGCTTGTTGGGATGTCTTTAGCCATTGGAGGCAGCAGTCCTTTACCGGACTAGAAGTTGTCAAGGAGCTAGGAAAGCTTCCATACTTTCTTCTAGCTCGGTGTCTCTGGTATCTCGCAATGATGCTCTAGAAAATGGGTCTGCGGCTAGAAGCTCTTTCGCTCCTGTTTGCAGCTGAATCCGGTGTTCTTTGTGTAGCTTGCCGATTCCTTGAAATGCCGCTGGAAGTTCTTTCGTGTTCACTTTGCCAGAAACGCCGTTTACGAACGTCAATATCCGGAGTTCTTCGATCGGCGACCTGCCAGGCAGTGGAGTGCAGATCCCATCCAAGACAGACATTTTGAATGGTTCACGATTGCAGTAGATGAGCTCGATTCTTGCTATTCCCGTGGCTAGAAAGAGCTTTCCGTCTGGACCATGGAGCTGACGGAGAGGAGGTCTGTTTTTCAGCATTCCGAATACCTGCATTGGAAGAACGGTTTCGCCGGCACCAGTGTCAATTGCAAAATATAATGACTGGCTTTGAACCAAGACTGCTGCCTCCCACACTCCAGCATCCGACGTCTTGATTGCTCCGAGGAATGCTGCTTCGGGAGCTTCTTGCTGGCTTTCGACACAATCCAGGTGCCGCGACAGGCATAGTAGGCATACTAAGGCATAGTGACCTTTTTTCCAGCAATACCTGCATACTTCAGAGCGCGCTGGGCAGAGAGTGCGAGGGTGACGGTCGTGGCCACGCCAACAACATGGTTTCTCTGCTGTGTTCTTGCCTGAGAGTGTAGCTGGCTTGCTTGCCCCACGTGAGGAACCGCTGCTTTTTTCTTTCTCTTTTTGTTTTGAGGCACACCGATTGCTTTGGGGACCCGCTGAAAGTTTGTTCACAGATGACACTTCCAGGTGAAGTTCAGCTTGTTGTTGACGGACGGTCTCGATCTGGCAGACGGAATCAAGAGCCTTTTGCAGCGTGACGTCTGCGTCGAGCTGCAACGTGGCAGATAGCTGCTTATGTTTGATCCCAACCACAAGGAAGTTGCACACAAACTCCTCTTAAAGAGCACTGAACTCGCAATATTTCGAGAGCTTGTGGAGCGCAGTGACGAAATCTTCAGCCGACTCACCATCATTTTGCGTTTTGGTGTTGAATCTGGCTCGTTCGAAGATTACGTTGCGTCGCAGGATAAAATACTTGTTGAACTGCTCCACGACCGCATTGAATTTCTTGGAGTTCTCCTCAGATAAAGCGAAGGTGGCATAGATTTCCTCAGATTGCTCACCCATGATGTAGAGCAGCGTGTATACTTAATGTTGCTCAAGCTTTACACACAAGTCTGAAGAGGTTCGGAAACCAAAACGCCATTTCCACTTCGGCCACTCGTTTGGCAATGAAAAGTTAAAGGCGTCCGGCGGTTGAATAATGAACGACGCCATGGCCTCGAATGTTAGGAGGTTGCTCTGCTTGAGCTCCGAGCATAAGCGTGTAGGGAGCAGCTCACCAGCGCTTTCTTGCTTGTGGCGTCCTCTGCAAGGATGTAGCTAGAGGCCAATGTCCACTGGTAGCACCTGTCTTCTGACACCATGTCGAAGTCGTCAGGGACAAGCGAGAAGGCAGGATGCTGAGTTCGTGGACACACGTTTATTCCAAACGTGTTCTAGCCTAGGAGTCCGCCACGCACACCTCGAGCACACACTGTCACGAGCTTCGCCTGGCTCTGCCTAGATGTCAGCATCTACAACAGGAATGTTCCCTGCGCGATGGCGGCACCCACACGGCACCACCATGAACTACTAGTTCAGGTAGTGCAGGGTGAAATGAATGAACCTGCTATTCAGCATAGGTGGCGCACTTTCACGAATCACAACCGTCACAACTCGTGAGCAAATCAACCATAGCAGGGAGCATGACATTTTAACGCTTGCATTTGCCTCAGCATTGCGCCGCTGCTGCACTTGTTGAAACGCTCCCTGCAAGATGGCGGCACCCACACAACATTGCTGCGAACCAGTCCAGGTAGTGCAGGGTGAAACGAATGAACCTTGACGCCAACCATATTCCCACCACTAAATCACAAACATCTCAGTGGATTGCATCGACACAAAGAAATCCTGCTGGAAACAAGATTTCTCTGTAGCAATAGGGAAACAGCAGCACAGGTGTTCCCGAGTATTCTCTCAAAAGTAGCTATGGGGTGGCGTGCAGCAGAACATGTTACGAGGCTAGTTGGTCTTGCATTCTTCAGATTTCAAACGCTCTGTCCTGTCAGGTTCATCATGTGCTGTTTCAATAAACTAAGTTGGAGTACAGTGCCCATCCTGTCCAGTCTCTATGCATCCGTGTCCATTTGTCCGCGCTGCTTATGTTTGAAATTTGAAGAGTGGCATATAGGGGGGGGGGGGGGGGTGATGCCTCCACAGGCAGCAAATGAAAAGAGCACGTACAATTGTCATGTAGGCTCATTTTCCTTATGCTAATATTTTTGCCAGATGTTACGTTTCCTTGGGTCACACATTCTTATTCTATGCTACCTTAAGAAATTCAGTAACGGGGCTCTGCTGTAATTTATTTCTAAGAGATTGTAATTTGGGCCCAGACTAGTCGCTTCTATGGGCATCTAGTCACTGTGGCCTCACAGGTATCTGCAAAAGCAGCTCTTACTGAAACTGTCAAAGTGCACATTCTGTACTCACAAATGAACGCAAATCTCAATTAGGCTGGTATTAAAGTATCTTCAATAAATAAATTCCCATGGGCTTTCCACCTACCAGCTAAGATCAAAGCGGAGCCAAATCAAAACATGTAAACACAAGGTCAGTGCTGCCCTGTGCGCACATTTTCCTGTGCGGATTAACCTAGACAGATGTCACACCAAATTAGCCAAATGATTACAGCACCGTTAAACCAAAGAGCTTCATTCACTTTACTGCTGTGCTGCAAGGACGATGGCACAGAAAAAGGTGTCATCAAACGTTCTTTTACCATGTGTTTGTCTTTGCCATGCTACGACAAAGTGCTGCATGCCGTATCAACAAGCCCATACACGCAACCTTATTGGCTTCATTCAATTTGCATCATGTAGCCTTTACCCTTTGTTGGGCACGGCCTGTCTGTGAGAACGGCAGCCCTGGCAGTCCGTGCAAGCAAGCATGCAAACACGCGACAGCAAAATCGGGTACTAGTGTGGCTCGGTTTATTACAACACGGGACTCTAACGAAGCGTTCCGATGAACTTCCGACTATGCTCACTTTACGGTGAATCATTCAGCGCAGCGTGCTGATCACCGTACATCAGCGCTGGATGGACTGGCGGTTCAGCACGCGCGCGCCAGTACTTGCTCCTTCTACTCGCATGTTTCGCACTGTTTTAGTTCAATGAATCCTCGGTAGTAACCCATGGCTGTACAGCCACAACAAAGACGGTCAACAATCTGAGGTTCGCGATGCCCAACTTAATCGCACGCCGCAAGAAAACTGTGGGTCGCAGGCACGCGGGTTCGTAGCGCTTAAACAAGTGACTGTGCGGCAACTCACCGTTTTCTTCGGCATTTTCACGGTAGAAGTAGCTTGCATGCCGTGCAAGTCGAGTCCATGACGCGCCAAGGCCTAAAATTCAAGAATTACAAATACATGAGCAGCATTGCTTCACGACACAAGAAGTGATTTCGGATGACATACCTTAATGTAGCTGGTCTTCGGGGTAGAAGGCAGAACGGTCGATGTTGTGTATAAACCAGTATAAACTCTTTGGCCACGAAATCATTAAGCGATCTCGAGCAACGTGTACAGCAACAGTGTACAGCACAGCCTTTGGGGCAAACGGGGACTGGGGACATGCCAAGGAATCGTTCCCTAGCTGCTTCAGCACCTATCTAGGGGCAGAGAGTACCTCCCTAAGGGTACGTCACATCCGGGTTTGAGCCAAACCGGCCGCAGCCAGACTCCGGCGATACGCTTCTTTCAATAATACCAGTTGCCAAACTGCGTTCCGAAATCTGGACAAGCCGACGGCCAAATCGGCGGAGGTTAGCAGACTGTCGCCCCATCTGGGAGCCGTAACTGGAAACGCTATACTCACCGGATCTCGGAGGCGATGTTTATTCCATGAAAGTAGCGGCCACAAACGTTGCAGCACCGTAACAGTTAGTTCCTAATGGCTCTCTTATCACGAGGGCTAAAGACGGGCAAAAGAAAGGAGCGAGAGATAGAAACGCCTTACATTTTAATTCGCCTGCACTTTGATCGTCGACTTGCACCATACGCTTTTTCGCTTGCAGACGACACGCGCTCTGCATTAAAAGGCCTTGCACTGCTGTGTTGACACATTGGTGCTGTAGTGGCTGTAGTCATGTGAACTGAATTCCACTGGTGCGCGCTTTGTGCTGGATTCTCAATGACACATCGACATTAAAAGACGAAAATAATTGAATAATTATTCACCGAAAATCATCCGCTGTTCGAATAGTTTTCTTGTTCTTTCACCAGCGGCCTCTGCAGTCGAACAGACGATTCCCTGCTTCTTTCGTGAGAGCAGTTAGCACGGACAAAACGCTTCGCGAACCCTCAGTGTTCGTGCAGAAGCAGAAGCGACGGCACAAGGTCACTGAATTTCCTTGCTCTGCAGAAGACGCCAGTGCCGCCAGAGAGAGAGAAGTAACTTTATTAGAATAAAAGGGGGAAGGGTGAACTTGGAGCTTCTATGGTTGGGGCCCTACGTCCAGGGCTCCACTGGCTTTGGCTGCCCGCCGGGACTTGATCCAGGAGCGCCATTTGCACCCCCAGGTCCGAGCTGGCGAGTTGTGCCTCCACTGCTCCGTACTAGGAATTAAAGTGTTATACGCTTTTTCGCTTGCAGGACGGACACGCGCTCTGCCATTAAAGGCACTTGCACTGCTGTGTGACCACATGGTGCTGTAGTGGCTGTAGTCATGTGAACGAATTCCACTGGTGCGCGCTTTGTGCTGGATTCTCAATGACACATCGACATTAAAAGACGAAAATAATTGAATAATTATTCAAACGAAACTCATCCGCTGTTCGAATAGTTTTCTTGTTCTTTCACCAGCGGCCTCTGCAGTCGAAACAGACGATTCCCTGCTTCTTTCGTGAGAGCAGTTAGCACGGACAAAACGCTTCGCGAACCTCAGTGTTCGTGCAGAATGAATTTCCTTGCTCGCAGAAGACGCCAGTGCCGCCAGAGAGAGAGAAGTAACTTTATTAGAATAAAGGGGGAAGGGTGAACTTGGAGCTTCTATGGTTGGGGCCCCTACGTCCAGGGCTCCACTGGCTTTGGCTGCCCGCCGGACTTGATCACAGGAGCGCCATTTGCACCCCCAGGTCCGGCTGGCGAGTTGTGCCTCCCCACTGCTCCGTACTAGGAATAAAGTGTTGCCGAGATAACAGGCTAAATCGCTTGGTTGCTCGCGCAGCCCCACGAGATGTGGTAGAGAGTCAGCCTACCGCCGCACCACGGACACACGGCCGGGTATAGAGTCGGATATATTGCGTGTAGTTTCAATAGATGGGGGTAAGCATCTGTCTGAATTTTGCGAAGATCGGCGGCATCTTCACCACTAAGGGACTTATGAGGCGCCCCGTATTTTTGTCGCGTGAAGCGCTGGTGGACAAGAATCTCCCTAGCTAGAATTGGTATGGCTAACGAATTAGAGGGACCCTCCGCTCGGTTACAAAACGCGCGAGCTAGAGCGTCCGCCCTTTCGTTGCCCTCAAGCCCTGCGTGGCCCGGGCACCAGATCAGCCGATGGTGGCGACTGGGTGTGGGTCCTAGCAGCCTAAGCGCCGTGGTGGGAAGGCGGCCGGTTAAAAAGAGCCGGCATGCCTCTTGAGAGTCGGATAGGATTACTGATGGCTCTCCTCTACGCTCATGAAACCTCAATGCTAAGGCGATGGCAGTTGCCTCTGCCTTTGTGACCGAGGTCGTACGTAGGGAGGCGCTCGTCAGCAGCCTCATGTTGTTGTCAACGACCGTAATTACGTGCTTGTGCCAGTCGTAACAGGCCGCATCGCGGCAGCCTGTAGGGTTTGCTCTTTTTGCGCCAACGACCCCTTCGTGGCCCAAAGGGTAATATCATCCGCATACAGTGTGTAGCCAAGATGCGGGATCTCGTCAAGTGCACGAGCAAGTCTGCGCATAGCAATGTTGAAGAGCAAAGGGGAGATGACCGCCCCTTGAGGTGTTCCCTTGTTAGGCATCGAAAACTGTTCCGACCTTGTCTCACCAATTCCAATGGTGGCCGTCCGCCCTGAGAGGAAGGATTTAATATAGTTGAATATTCGCTCTCCGCAGCCGATTGCGTTGAGCTCTGAGAGAACGGCCTCGTGTGAAACCTTATCAAATGCCCCTTTGAGATCGAGGGCTAAGATCAAATGTTCGCCGCCACGGGGAACCGTACTCAAAACCTCTTCCTTTAAAGGGAGGAAGGCGTCCTGGGTCGATAGCCCGTTACGAAAACCGATCATGGTTGCTGGGAAAAGATTTTCGTCCTCTATGAAATTTTGAAGCCGTGCTTGTATCACTCGCTCATAGAGCTTTCCCATACAAGACGTGAGCGAAATGGGCCGCAAGGCTCCGAGAGAGGGTTTTTTACCTGGCTTGGGTATAGTTATTATCGTGGCATCCTTCCATTCCGGGGGAACGCGACCTTGGGACCAGCACTGGTCGTTAAAGAAGTGCGTAATCTGTTCAAGGACTTTGCTGCTGAGATTTCGGATCATGGCGTTGGTAATTCTATCGGACCCCGGGCAGAGTTCCTGTTGGCGGCCTGTGCTGCAGCGAAAACCTCTTCCTTAGTGATTGGGGCGTCCAAGTCAGCACGCTCGGTGCCCGTGTACTCTATGTCGCAAGGCGGGACATCATCAGTACCTACATACCGTTCCTTCAGCGCTTGGATCAGCTCCGCGTCGGTGCCGGGGTAGTCGTGCACTATTCTTTGGAGAGTGCGGCTCGTCGCGGACTTGGATTTCTCCGGCTCCAACATTGCCCTAAGTATCGCCCACGTCCGACTGGTCCCCAGAGTGCCGCGGAGGGATCCGCAGAACTGCACCCAGCCGTCGGTGGCAAGTTTCGCAGCGTATTTGTTCGCTTCTTCCGAAAGCGCAGCGATTCGTCTGTAAAGGCAGCGGTTTAGGCGTTGCCTCTTCCATCTCTTGAGCAGCGCCCTTCTACTACCCCAAAGATTCAGCAGGTGTCGATCTACCGCAGGCGCTTCCGCCGTGCGCGTTATATTCTTGGAGGTTGCCTTATGCGTTTCGCGGATGAACGCGGCCCACCCATTGACATCACTAGGTACGTTCTCCGGCATAGGGTGCTTTCGAAAGGACACCCAGTCGGTCATTACAACGTCACCAGCGACTCGTCGAAGTTTCGGCGATGATATGGAGGTACTGATGATGTAGTGGTCGCTGCCTAGATTTTCATCGAGGTTCGACCACGTCGCGTTTTTAATGTTTAACGTAAAAGTCAAATCAGGGTACGTATCCCTGCTCACGCTGTTACCGAGCCTGGTGGGTGCTGTCGGCAGAGTAATCAGGTTAACACAATTTGGACGTGACGTGCTCTAGTAACACGCCCTTAGGTGAATCGCGGTTATAGCCCCAAGCGGTGCTAGGAGCGTTGAAGTCGCCCACCACCACGAGCTGATCTTTGGTACCAACGACACGTGTGGCCTCCTTTAGGATTTCGGTAAAGTCGTCATGTCTCTTTTTGGGGGGACTGTATATATTTAAGATTACAGTGCGCACTTTCCCTCGTTTGTGGGGGAGCACGGTAACTACTTGGTGATTAATTTCGGTCCTATCGCAATGAGTTAACGTGGCTGTAATGGATTTGGTCACCAGCGCTGCGACGCGAGGGTATTTCGGGTCGTATAGCGTGTAATATCCCTGCAATGTGACGGGACGGTTCCCGACTTCTTGCAGGCATACCACATCGGGTGGGATAAAAGCCGAATGAATGTAATTCTGGAGTGCCGCCGCTCGTTTGTGGAACGTCCGACAATTCCACTGCCAGATTTCTAGGTGGTCGGGGTTTTGCATCGAGTTATTTCGCGCCATGTTGGCTACTACTCTTATTGGACGCGTCCGCATCCTCGGTCACGCGGCGGTCCTTCGGCAACCGGCTGCTCGCGGGGGTAACGCTGACACGTTTGTTCATGGCTCTTTGCATACCTGCAAGTGACTCGTTTACATATTGACGCTGCTGCTGAATTTCCATTGCCAAGTGTTTCTTTGACTCGGAAAGCATTTCGTGCATTTGCTGCTGTAACTGCTCTTTGAGTTCGGAAGCTACACGCTGCTGGTGTGAGTGCAGCTGTCGTATTAAATCCTGCAAGCCTTGTAACTGTGGCCCCATTTGTAATTGGCTAACGCGGGCCCCCTCGCGAAACGGCTCTGAGAGATTGTTTGTAGCCGTTTGTGCCACCGACGGGGTGGTCACCACTGTCTTAGCAATAGTGCGCGTTGCCCTGTCGTGCGTTTCTAAGGCGTTAATCCTAGCCTCGAGCTTGGCTTCTAAAGACGAAATGATTTTCTGGAACTCGAGGCGTTCCTCCTTAATTTGGTTTCTGAGTTGCTTGTTTTCTAGAGCTAATTTCTTATGCTCGGCAATTATCTTTTGGTACTCAGGATTCTCTGTTAAGGGAGCAGATGGAGACACAACCGTCGACCAGCTCACCTGATTACTTGGTTGGTAGGTGGTTTCTTGTGTCTTGTTCTTGAGTGGCACTATCTGCTGTGCCGGTTCCTTCGGCTGCTGCAGCTGCTGTTGCTTCTGTTGTTTGTGGTGTTTCCCAGCTGCAGATGGTGTTCGGTCTCTTGAAGACGCTCGCGACCTGGATCTTGATCGCGAGCGTAATTCTGCTGAAGAGTCTCTGTCGGAGCTGTACCAGCGCGGATGGTGTGGCTTGTCTGGCCGAACCGCGCGTGACTTCCTAGGCGGCACGTTTTTGAGTTTTTTCTTGCACAGTTTGTCACCTGTTATGTGGTCCTCCCCGCAGATAGCACACTTAGGCGTGCACTCATGTCCTTGTGTAGGTTCACGTGCACCGCAAGTGGGGCACACATTGGCGTCAGGTGTTGGGCACACGTCGGTGCGATGGCCTTTAGAATGGCATACCTTGCATGCCTGTTTTGTAGGCTTGTGGGGATAGCAGACGGCTTCCGCTCCCATGAAATACACATCTGGGTAGTGTTTTGCCCGTGAAGGTGATGATGGCTGTCTTCGTAGATCCGAGCATGTGCGCCCGCTCAATTGTCACTCCCTGGGTGCGCACACGGAGATTGGCCATAAGATCCGCTTGGGAAGTCCCAGGCGGAATACCATGCACAACACCTCGTAGGACGTCCTCTGGATCCGCTACATAAGAGTTGAACGAGTGCACTCGGCCCCTGATAGTTAAATGGTTGAGCTCTCTTAAATCTTTGGCCACATGCTCGTGAGGAGTCGATACGATGATGATGTTCGAGCCCGGGTGAACGCGCAGCATGAAGCTACTGCCGTCGAAATGTCGGTGGCAAGCGTCTATGACGGCGGCAGATATTTCATACCCAAGCAGGTCTTTTACGACGAGGCCTTTGTGCGGTCTAAGGACGACTTTTATATCTTCCCTTGGCAAGGGCGGGAGAGGACGGCGCCTTCTCGGACGACGTCCATGCTTCACCTGGCTTCCCTGCTTCGGTTGACTGCTTGATGGGTTGTTACAATCCGCGACTTGAGACGCGGTTCTCTGCTCTTTCACCTGGTTCTTCTTCTGCCGGCGTGACAGAACTGTCTGCCAGCCGTCCTCCGTCCATGGGCGACCGTCTCGGCGTTCCGCCACAGTCACACTCTCGGTTTCTGTGGAGGACGAATCCTGGTGCGACGACACCTGAACGTCCATTTCGTTGGCATCTGCCCCCGACTCCTGATGGTTCGGTACCAGCCCTTGCCCCTGAAGAGGCATCGATGTTTCCTGACGAGCGTCCATGTCGATGGAGACGCTACCACGCCAATGGGCCCAGCAGCCGCCTATGCGGCGGTGCGTTAGGCCTGGCACGGATGTCGACGCCTCGACGTTTGGGCTCGCAGAAAACCGAAAAACAGCCACTCACCGCTGAAGGTGGGTGTTGCTTGTTCCCGGGGCTTTTACGGATCCAATCCAGCCGCCAGAACCACGGTGAAATTGACGGATGTTCTGTGTGCGTAACATCGTTTGCATAAGGTTCGCTTTATTGACGCGCCTGAGCTTTCTGCGCTCCATAACGCAAAACACACTTACCTGCCATTTATTAGTTGGTTTCTGTGTCGACAGATGGCGCGACAATCTGCTAACCTCCGCAGTTTTGGCACTTGGCGTGTCCGGATTTTGGTACATGGGGCCTATGGGGAGTTTGATAACTGGTATGATTGAAGAACTCTGCATGCCGCCTATACTCGATGTTTCGCGGGGCTGACACGCTGGCGCTGCCGGCGGGGGGGGGCAGCAAGAACAGGGTGTGAAAAACGCAGGTGCAAAGAGCGCGGGGCACAGCTTTCAGGAAGTAGCTTTGCGGGAGGGAGTAGACAATGCAGCAGCTGGGACTCAGGCTAAACACCCAGACAGTAGCCAGGTGCAGGTGACTCCAGATGGAAAACCTCAGCGGGTTATCATAGCTGGCGATTCCAATTTAGTTCGATGCGCCGAGGCACTCAAAGAGAGGGTGAAAGGCGACAAACGAGTGTTGGTAGGGACCTTCCCAGGACATAGGCTGGGTTCAGTCATGAGGCAAGCAAGAGAAAAGCTCAGGTCTGGGGCTCACGGACGCAACCTCGTGATGATTGCGGCAGGGCTAAACGACGTCCTCAACAAAGAATCGTCAGGGTTAGCGACGACCTTGGCAAAAGGCGTCGACGACATGCGCGCCATCTCCCCCCAGGTGCAGATAGTAGTGTGCACGGTACCGGAAATACCAGTGCGTGACGGCAACCTCCAAAGAGCGGTTGTCGATGCAAACAAAGAGATATGGCGTACGAGTCGAGAGAAGGGTTTCGAAGTAGTGGAAATAAACAGGGAGGTGCATAGGTGGGTGGGGGTTCCAAAGAGACAGAATTCACTTCGATAGGAGGCTTGGTCATGAGGTGGGTTGGCGGCTTGCAGGACGTGCAGTAGCTTTTTTGGGGGGCACGCGGGCCCTTCGGAATCCGGGGTAGCAAGGAACAAAGGAAACAACCAGGGGGATTTTCGTGCAGGCAGCACTGAGAAATGCCAGAAAAGAGGTAAAAGGAAGAAAAGAGCGAAGGCACGTGTAGCAATTAGTTACATAAACATGCAGGGTGGCAGAAAAAAGGCAAAATGGTTAGAGATTGAGGAACAGTTAAACAAAGAAAAGATAGGCGTTTATGCGGTTACAGAAACACACCTTAGAGACCTGGAAGAGCCACCACATATTGACAATTATGTTTGGGAAGGGTGCAACAGGATCATATCAGAAAGAAAAGGTGGGGGTGTTGGAATGCTTATTCATAGCGGAGCCAAATGGGAGAGAGTAAAACAAACGTGTTCAGAGCACCTCTGGGTTTCGGGTACGGTAGGTGGAAGGAAAACGTGGCTAGGTGTAGCTTAAATGTGGACGGGAAATAACTGTAAGGAAAAGAATCTGGAGATAAAGCATTGCATAAACACCGATATTAAAGAATTTGGTCATGGGGCCGAAATCATCCTCCTAGGGGATATGAATGCCCACATCCACGACCTTGACGGATATATAGACACCAATGGGAGGTTATTGCTCGATCTTTGCGAGCACCATAGTCTTGTGATAGTTAACACAGGGCCCAAGTGTGATGGACAGATCACGTGGGAGGTCAGAAACAGACAATCGAACATTGATTATTGTCTTATGACGGAAGGAATCTATGAAAAACTGAGAGAAATGAGAATAGACGAGGACGGATGAACAGCTTGGGTAGTGATCATAAACGCATAACGTAACAACTGGGATATGAAAATAATAACGTAGAGTCGAAGTTTGGCAGCTCTTATTTAAATGACAAACAAATAAAAAATATAGCCGCAAGAGTAGAGGAAGAAGTAGGCAAATTACGAGGCAAGGAATGGGGGTATAGTGAGCTAGTTCATGCAATGACGAAAGAAATAAGTAAAGAGAAGAAAACTGTTTGCTGGAAAGGAAAGAGAACGCCAAAAAGATGGTGGAACAAGGAAATCCGGGAAGCGATCGAAAAGCGACATAAAGAATCAAGGGAGCACAGGCAGGCAAAAAGGGAGAAGCGGCCGCAAGTCGAAGTCACGGAAAGATGGGATATATATTTAGAGAAAAAAATCTATTGTACAGAAATTGGTCGAGGCAAAAATTAAAGGTGAAAGCGAACGCTGGGTGACAGAAATTCATGACAAAAGGAAGGCCGCGCCTAGGATATCTTGGAACCACATAAAAGCGCATAAAAGTGGCAGACAAAAAGTCTGCCACATTGCAACAGCATATTGTTGATGAAAGAGGGAATCAATTGGAAGGGTACGAAGCGTTCGGTTACATCCAGAAGGTAACAGCCGGTCCGTTTAAAAAGATCGTCCAAGAGATTCCCCCAGTGGATAAAACCATGACGGTGAGCGAAACTGAGGAAGAGCTAGAACTTGAGAATTTCAACTGGAAAAAGGCCGAAGGAAAAATTCCAAAGCGCAATGCTCTGGGTTTAGATGGGGTCCCCGTTAGCCTCATTAACGAATTAGGACAGAACACTAAAGAAGCACTATTGAAAGCCGTAGAAAAATGCTTACAGAAGAGGCAAATACCGGACAGTTGGCGAAAAAGCAGAATGAACTTAATCTATAAAGGCAAGGGGGAAAAGAATAACATTCGCTCGTATAGACCGCTAACCATTACATCGGTGCTATACAGGATGGCTATGCAAGCACTAAAATTAAAAATAGAAGCATGGGCAGAAGGTAACAATATTTTGGGAGAACTTCAGAATGGATTTCGAGTAGACAGGCGTTTAGACGATAACCTATTTGTTCTTACTCAGTGTGTAGAAATATCTAAAATAGAAAGGAAGCCGTTGTATATGTGGCTTTTCTAGACATCACTGGAGCGTATGACAATGTTAATCAGGAAATATTGTGGGAAATTTTGGAAGGAATGGGCATAGGCGACGATTGTGTACAGCTTTTGAGGGAAATATATCGAGAAAATACAGTTTGCATAGAATGGGAAGGAATCAGTAGCAGAGAGAACGTTGATATTAGCAAGGGGCTGAGACAGGGATGTCCTTTGTCGCCGCTGTTATTCATGCTGTACATGGTTAGAATGGAAAAAGCGCTAGGAGATAGCAACATTGCTTTTAATCTGTCACACAAACAGGGCGGCGTGATGATTGAGCAGATGCTTCCGGGTTTATTTTATGCTGATGATATTGTATTATTCGCGGACAGTCGAGATGATATACAACGGCTGGTGAATATATGCGGGAAGGAAGGCGAGGATCTAGGACTAGGATTTAGTGTAACAAAATGCGGATTGATGGTAGTCAATGATCCCAACGACCAGGCGGTATCCATACAGGGCCAAGAAATACCGAGAGTAAGCGAATACAAGTACCTTGGCGTATGGGTAAATGAGGGTGATAGATACATGAAGGTACAGGAAAAAGCCTTGGCAGCAAAGGGAAAGAGGAACGCAGGAATAATGAAGCACAGAGCGTTATGGGGACACAATAGGTACGAGGTGCTTAGGGGTCTGTGGAAAGGGGTAATGGTACCGGGGCTTACATTTGGGAACTCAGTGGTGTGCATGAGGCCAGGGATACAATCAGGAATGGATGTGAACCAAAGAACTGTGGGACGCCTCGCGTTGGGTGCCCACGGGAAAACGACAAACGAGGCTGTAAAGGGCGATATGGGATGGGCGAGTTTTGAGGCAAGGGAAGCGCAGAGCAAAATAAGATTTGAAGAGAGGCTAAGGAATATGAAAGAGAGTAGGTGGGCAGTGAAGGTGTTCCGCTATTTATATAGAAAGAGCGTTGACACGCAGTGGAGAAAGAGAACTAGGAGGCTCACCAGTAAATATACGGCTCTAGGAGAACTGACAACAAAGAGCGTAAAGGGAAAAGTCAGAGAGGCGGTGAAGATTTACTGGAGGGCAGCGATGGAAAAAAAACCGACTCTGAATAACTACCGAGAGGGCAAAAATGAAATAAAGAGGGAAGCATTTTATGATAATTCAAGAGGAAGCGCTTTATTGTTTGAAGCGAGATCGGGCTGCCTTAGAACGCGTATTTATAAAGCGAAATTCAGCAAAGAAGAAGAAAAATGCACATGCTGTGAGGAAGATAAGGAAACAACGGAGCATGTTCTGATTGAATGCGGAAATATCCACCCAGGTGTTCGTTTGGGCACCACCCTACAGGAAGCCTTGGGTTTTAGGGCGAACAACGGGAAGCTGAACATAGCCGCAATTGAAATAAGTAAGAGACGGTTAGAATACTGGTGGCAGAAAACTAGAGAGAACGGACAAAAATAATTATAGGGGAAAATATGGACTTTCTCCCATAAGGGGCAGGGAACTGGGCTGTGAATTTCCGTTTTTGCTATAGTATGATCGATTTGATTGAAGTAAATTTAAAAGGCATGAGGAAAATTTAAAGAGAGGGAAAAAAAAGTTCTTAAATCTTCTTACGAGCCTGGTGGCGCACATGTCACCGCCCCGTTACAAAGGGGACGCTCATAGCATCCATCCATCCATCCATCCATCGCTGCAGGTCGCGCCACCAAGCGGCGCCGGTGGGAACCCCCGAGTAGGCCGTCAGCCCCAGCAGTGACATTTCCCCTGTGACTGGACTGCACTCCCGCACGCGTGTTTGTCAATTTAAAAATAAATCACCTAGAACACTTGACGGCCCTCCCGTGAAGAGTGCTAGAAAGAACAATCGCAGATACAATCGCAGATTTCGGCATCAAAATGTACTGCTTCTCTTCACAGCCGTGGGAGAAAGCCCGGCCGGCGGCTGAAGTTAATCGTCGCTGCCCGTGTAACTATAGGTATTTGTACCCTAGTTACACGGGCAACGTTAAACACGGTTAGAACAGCGGTTAACAGTTTTATCTATGGTTAATAAGCAATTGTAGTCCGCCGGACTTGCACGGGCTATCGTGTTCGCGGTTGATATACATCGGCATGCGCACTCTCAAGACTTCGTAATCTTCGTTAGTGTATGTACGAAAGAATCAACTTCATCTTTCTTTAAGAACACTGTCGATAAAAATACGCGTTCGCGAGCGACAAACACATCACAATAATTAATCTACCGTCACCACTGACTGGTCGGGGCTGACTGCTCCGAAAGCCAGGCCTGTCAAGGTGTACGGCGGTGCCGCCGCCGTTCGCGATCAAGGTCGATCTCGTCACATAGCTTTTGACAGCACGATTAGCATTAGTACTGATATGCCATGTCTTAACACATGCGATTACTTTTCTCAGCACCTCGATGTGAAAGGAAGGTTCGAAAGCAAGCTAGCCGCGGTTCCGTGAGTGAAACAGCCGGCGCGGCTGTTTACCTCGCGCATCGCGGCGTCCGGTCTGTCGAACGGCGCGAAAGCGGGAGCTCATTTGCAGAAATGTGTATATGAATCGTTTTGTGTCATATAAACAAATCAGAGTCGATATTTGAAATTCAGTCGTGCCCTGGTATACAGCAAACGTTTCGGTCTTGGTCCGAGCTGACCGAACGTGGGGAACTTACCGCGCCTCGGTGCAGAAGCACGGGTTTCGACTACTTGGGCGTACTGAGGTCATATTACAGCTTCTCATGCCGCATCGATTGAAAAGATCGCTTTTCGGGTTATACCTAGAAATCGCCAGCACTGCGCTCGGAAGGGGTACCGACCGCGACCGTGACGTGGAGCCAGAAGTCACCCGACCGTGAGGAAGCGATGGTACCATCGCTTCCTCACGGTCGGGTGACTTCTGGCTCCACGTGCAGAACGAACGAATTCGCCGCGACGAATGTCAGCAGGAATTCGGCAGCCCAAATCAGTCGAGAAAGGCCCCAAGCCTCCGCAGCATTGCATGCTCCTCGTGCAACAGCGAGGAATGACTGAGTCCAGCAAATAATGGTAAGGCGGCTCGCTTTCCGGTCTCGAGGGATTTTCAAAAACTTAGGAAAATTACTGAAAAACGTATACGTTCTGACATGCACGCTTCCGCCCTTGCACGCTATTTGAGCGCCTCGGTGGTACCGAAAGGGTTAAAAATTAACCTTAAACCAGCAACTTCAGAAATGTCCGTTGCTAATAAGGCCAAGTGGGAGACAGTGCTCAAAAAAGCATCCCTAGAACTGTTATCACTTATAATCAATCACCATAAAGCAAATGCCAATTCGCTACGAAAACAGGAGAAATTACTCAGCCAGTCCCTCACTTCCGAAGAGTCTCAACTAATAGTTCAATTCGAAAACAATAAGACGTCAGCGCTATCGGAGAAAAAAATTAAGAAATTCGTCCGAGACAGGATGCCTTCCGATATCCAATTAGGTTCACAGCAAACTGTCTCCCTTGTCGAAACGCAACCCAAAAATGATGACGCAGCGGCATGTAATGTTGTTAATTTGTCCAGTATGGACCTTTCGGCAGCCCACCTTCGTGCTTTGTCGAAATTAAATTTTTGCCCCGCCACTGGTGGTTTTAATGAATTCCAATTACTTAAAGACCTGGACAACTTTGCGAGAAATTTGAGACTCCGCGAATACTACCATGATAGCACAAGCAGAGACATAACAAATTCGACACTACCGAGCAATAGGCATTGGACCCCACCACCCCAGCGAGACAAATGTCTGGACTTGTATATAAAGGCCGTAACACATGATATTCTCGAGACCTACGAGCAACAAAGACCCTATCGTCGCAATATTTCTCCTGAGGAAAAGAGGGCACTGGATGATCTGAGTAGCAAACAGGATATAGTAATAAAACCAGCTGACAAAGGGGGTGCAATAGTCATAATGAACAAATAGGACTACGTGAAAGAAGCGACCCGCCAATTGTCTGACTCTTCATTTTATCAACAACTAACTGGTAACCCTACTGAAAATTTTAAGAAAGAAATCAAAAACACAGTAGCATCTCTTGTGAAGGATAAGAAAATAGAAGGCAAAATTGGAAACTCCCTCATTCCTCTCAGCCCAGTAGCTGGTAAATTCTATCTTCTAACTAAAATTCATAAAATCAACAACCCAGGCCGGCCTATTGTCACTGGGGTGGGCGCCGTCACTGAATCCATTTCGCTATACGTTGATAACCTAATTCGGCACATCCCACCTACTTATCCATCTTACATAAAGGACACCAACAATTTTCTTTCTGACATTTACCTGCTAATTGTCCACTGGTAACACTTGACGTCTCCTCTTTATACACTAATATTCCCCATGATGATGGAATCAGAGCGGTTTTAACAGCTTATGAAGAGTCGAAAGTTGATAAATCTGTTGACTGTGTGGGAATGTTGACATCCCCTGATAAGTTTCTATCTCGTGGCGCTCGCATTTCCTCAAAGCTCCTCTAAGGTGGCTTTCCCGCGGGACACGAGACGTGACGTCATCGTCATGTGCACCGCTGCGCTGGGTATGGCGCTGGTGTTCCCGCGGTAGCGCTACCTGGCAGCGAGGATTCGCGGGCCCACGGACGGGGAACGATCCTTGCCCTCTTGGCCTTAATTGGGACGTCGTCGCGCGTGGTCGATGCTCGTGCGCGCGGTGGCGATGAGCTCCGCTCGGACGAACCCGCGGATGCCTCTCCCGATAGCCGATTGAGCCTCTGTTCGCGCGACTTATCTCGCGAGCAATATAGGCTTGCGGTTCCAGCATGGGCGAAAACTACTTCGCTCGGTATCCTGCTGCGGTGAGTCGAATGTCATCGATTACGCGTGGGGTATTGCATTAGCATGCCTGGTTTGTATTGGGAGCGAGGACATACCGTGGCGCCGCCACGCGGGAGAACCGGTGTGACGTGCAAAGTTGGATTGCTCCGACAGCACTGCCTTGCTGAGCCCGGAGCTGCTTTGCGCGTCGCCTTTTTATTGTTGTTGCCGTTTATTTCAGCTAGACGATATCTGTAAAATACTGTTGTGGCTACGTCATTGATTCTTCAACAAGGTAATTAACTCTTCCGGAAAAAGAATAGGTTCACTACAAAGCTTTAGACACCGCGTCGACTGCTGTTGTCGTCTGCTATGGTCACCGGCGAGGATACCGCGCGTGCGGAGTCCGCTGGTTTTTTTAGGTGAGATAGCATTTTGATGAATGAAAATGAATGAAAGGTAAGCATCAGATGGTTTTAGCGCGTGGTTGCGGTAAATACACATAGCTTTTGGCCGCAAGAAAGGCCTGCGACGTGTTTCTCGCGCAATTCATTCATTGTATGTTTGCATCAACAAAGGGACCGCCGTTGACAAGATGAAATCGAATTAGCAAATTTGTATTCATGCTGAACACGCATACCCCTATGCAGCGCGATGCGAGTGGTTCCTTCATTTTTGCGGAAAGCAGCAGGCATAGAGCTGCATTCAATTGCGACGTCGACCTTTCTCACATGATTTAAGGTGTACACACGACATACGCACATGCGCGCCTCATTAAACCTTGTTATTTTTGAACAGGGGGTTCACCTTAGGACGCTGTGGCTTGATCACAATTTAAATTATCGCCAGTATGACCCCAAGGACACTAGCCTGGAGCACAGTTGTCCGTTGCTTCTCTTTCTGTTGCTTATTTTTCCCGCGTATTCAAGACGGTCGTCACACGGCGATTTTCGATCGCGGTCGAGCCAGTTCATGGCTGCATTTTTCGACGAATGACTCCCATCCGTATTTTGCACGAAGGGGCCAATAGCGATCGAAAATACAGCGTAAGACCGGACGTATTAGTTTACTCATTTGAATGCACTAGCAGAGACTCCGGAAAGAGGGGGGGGGGGGCGGGCGCCCCCCTACCATTTTTCTAGAGGGGGCTCGGCCCCCCCCCTCCCACTTTCCAACCGTTCCGCGGAAATAAAAATTTTTGACAAGAATTTTCAATCTGGTGGTAGTTAAAAAAACCCCAGGTGGTCGAAATTTCCGGATTCCTCCAACACGGCGTCTCTCATAATCAAAGCTGGTTTTGGGACGTACGTCAAACGCCACAAATCAGTCAATCAATTAAGCTGGTGGTTCTGAGGTGCAGTGCTTTCCAAAACACTGGATCACACAACCACGTGGGTTGCGCGGTGTGCCGCAGGTTTTCAGTACTTCTGAAAGTCCCAAACACTTTGAAATGTATACCAATGTGAAATAAGCGATGATGAAAATATGTAAAATATTAAACGGATAAAATGAATTAAAACAATAATTGATGTCATTAATATTATAGTAAATACTAATACATAATATGCATTTTAAATAAATTAGAATCGACAAATACTGAGAACAAAAATAATCAACACAACATGCAAAGACGACAATAAATGCCCCCCCCCCCCCCCGCACACACACACTCCGAAAAACGTTCCGGAGTCCCTTTGCACTAGTATACGCTGCAAGGTGTAACTTATTGTGGTCTAAATGATTCAGTGAAACTATCAGTGTCCAGCGTCTACACCTTCATCGATGAGCCGTATGACACCCAGCAGCTGCTGATAGAAGGAGAATCTATGTTTGAAGCTGGCCACGTCGTCGTCTGCAGTGTAAAAGGGGAGAGAGGGAGAGAGAATATTTTATTGATGAATCCGGAGACGTTAGCCTGGTTAATGGCCTGGGTGTAAAAGGGGAAGAAGTGATACTGGCTGGGTTCATTTTGCAGACGACGTTTTTTAGAAAATACCAAGTTTCCAATAACTCCGAGCGCACTTTTCAGCTTTTGTGGTCGCTAGGTGTCCGCGAACGTGAAATAAACGCGAATCGACGATGTTTGTAGATAGAAACGCTGGCCAATGGCTGTTGAAGCGCGCGTGAAATGCGTGAACCGTCCGCTTCGGAGGAGGCTCGGCGCGAGGTGGGATCGTGGGGTCACGTGATCCAACTTTGCACGTCAGAACGACCGCAGCGCCAGCCCCTCCAGTGGTGGCCCTCGCGCCCAATAGTTCGGCTAGCGTGCTTACTATGTGTAGAAGGTGCAAATAAAATGCCCTACTGTTGGTTTGCACTGCGGTGTGTCCTTTGTTCCTCGAGCGTGGGAGACCCCAGTGGCCAACCCCACATCTGGCGCCCAACGTGGGGCTCTTGGAACATTGGACAGCAGTTTTCTCGGTTCAAGGCAACCTTTGTTTGAACCTGTCGAGATTACGCCTAGCGTGATTTTGATCGCTGGCGTCGGCGGCGTGCTTTCTTGAGAGCGAGGCGACTGGATGCGGTAGCGTGTTTGAACTTGTCGGCATGCTACTTGCACGTTTTGAAAGATCGTCGTTACGAGAGCCACACGTGGTCTGCATCCTGGGAGAACGAGGCTTAGTGCCCGTGGATAGTAGGCGAGCCCGAAGTGAGTGAGTACGGAGGCTCGTGGGTGGTCCGATTCTCTATGTCTATCTAGCTTCTATCTCTTTGACTCTGGGAGTCGCGGCTCAGGTAGCCGAGTGGCCACGGGCCACGGGTGTCGGGCTGTCAGGTATTGCGGCTCGGCACCGGGCGTTCCGACACTGTCCGGGACAGTGGGCGCCGATCGTTCAGCTGCTCGCACGTAGCGAGCGGAGAGGGCCCCCAGCAGAGCTAGTCTCCTCACGGCTGCCTAATTTCTGTGCCCTGTGTGGGTGTTGTTTGGATGCCGGTTGTTGTTGAGCGCGGCGATACGTTAGGCCTAAGGCTCCTTGAAGCTGCCTGTCGCACGTGGGGCACAACCAGTCGGACCGTGGCGTTGAGGTGTCGCACTTTGCATACCTCATTCTAGCTTGCCTCGCATGGAGTGAACTCAAGAAAGCGACCATTGTTCACGTGAACTTAGCGTCTCGGTAGCCGCCGAAATCCCGTGCTAGCCGAACGAAGCGGTCGTACCACGTGGCCGATGCGTACAATTGCTCTCCTTTGCCCTAATGCAGTGTTCTGTCGAGAGCGTTATTTTCTGTCGTACCACGTGGCCGATGCGTACAATTGCTCTCCTTTGCCCTAATGCAGAGTTCTGTCGAGAGCGTTATTTTCTGTCGCACCACGTGGCCGATGCGTACAAATGCTCTCCTTTGCGCTAATGCAGTGTTCTATCGAGAGCGTTGTTTTCAGTGTACGCAGCGGGAGTGACGTCACCCGCAGCTTGTCGCCTTCTGGGCATCCACGCTGCTGCTCGGACTTCGGGGCCCCTCGGCGGATATTGGCAGCTGTCATCAGCTGTTGCGGGTTTCTCGGCCGGAAGGCGCGTCGGTGCGAGTGACGCTTGCTCGTGCCGACTACGTCGCCTTTTCGGAGTCCTGGCCTAAAGCCCCTCTGTGAAGCCTTGGTCAAGCCTGAAGACAGGTCGCCTGCGTGGCGGCGCGCACGGGACTACGTGGATGGTGGTGCGCGTGAAGGACACGAGTGCGTGGACATACCCGAAGCTCAGTGACGCTGAGTGTGTAACCCTGTATTTGCGGTGCATTTGTAGCTGTGCTTTTGCAGGGATATGTGATTATTTAAGGTTGGGGGGATGTGGGAATGTTGACATCCCCTGATGAGTTTCTATCTCGTGGCGCTCGCATTTCCTCAAAGCTCCTCTAAGGTGGCTTTCCCGCGGGACACGAGACGTGACGTCATCGTCATGTGCACCGCTGCGCTGGGTATGGCGCTGGTGTTCCCGCGGTAGCGCTACCTGGCAGCGAGGATTCGCGGGCCCACGGACGGGGAACGATCCTTGCCCTCTTGGCCTTAATTGGGACGTCGTCGCGCGTGGTCGATGCTCGTGCGCGCGGTGGCGATGAGCTCCGCTCGGACGAACCCGCGGATGCCTCTCCCGATAGCCGATTGAGCCTCTGTTCGCGCGACTTATCTCGCGAGCAATATAGGCTTGCGGTTCCAGCATGGGCGAAAACTACTTCGCTCGGTATCCTGCTGCGGTGAGTCGAATGTCATCGATTACGCGTGGGGTATTGCATTAGCATGCCTGGTTTGTATAGTTCGGCTAGCGTGCTTACTATGTGTAGAAGGTGCAAATAAAATGCCCTATTGTTGGTTTGTACTGCGGTGTGTCCTTTGTTCCTCGAGCGTGGGAGACCGTGGCCAACCCCACAACTGTTATACCCTCCGAACACTTCTGAAGTTGATTCTCGAATTCAACAACTTTGAGTTCGATGGCGCTCACTACGTGCAAGTGAGCGGAACGTCAATGGGAACGAGAATTGGCCTTAATTATGCCAATATTTTTGTGGCAGTACTTGAAGAAGAATTTGAGTTCTCGCAACTTAAAGCCACTGTACTATAGCGTTACATAGATGATATCTTTAATTTGGCATCACGGAGAAACCGATCTATTACAATTCATCACCGACTTCAATTCTGCTCATTCGACTATTTCTTTTTCTCACCAATACTCTAGGCAAAGCATAAACTTCTTAGATGTGACCGTGTCGCTTTCTAAAAACAAGTTGGTTTGCAACCTTTATAGGAAACCAACGGACACTAATCAATACTTACATTTTCACAGTAGTCATGTGCGGCACTGTAAGACGGGCATCCCATACAGTCAAGCACATCGATTTAAACGCATATGTTCAAAAAAAGAAGATTTCGATCATAACTGTGCGCAAGTGAAAAAGGTCCTCCTCAAACAGAAATACCCGGAAAAAATAATTGACGATGCTGTAACTCGCGCCGACATGCTTGATCCGCGCTGAAATTCCCAAAAATCAATCATCGTGCAGGGAACACAAGACTAACTTAATACTTACTCACTCCGCATCGCTGCCAAAGGTATCAGCTATTCTTAAAAAAACATCATAACATTCTTACTCAAAGTGATCGCCTCAAACGCATATTCGTGGAACCGCCTCGTGTCGTGTACAGACGAAACACAAATTTACGCGGCATCTTAACTAAATCAACTTTAAAACCACGTCAGGGCACTGGCTACAGGCCGTGTAATAAGCCACGTTGCCAGGTCTGCCCTTATATAGAACTACACAAAAAGCAACAAGCACCGCGTCCAACTTTTTTGTACAAATTAAAGGAAACTTCAGTTGTGACACTGCTAATGTCGTTTACCTGCTTGAGTGCACTAAATGCAATCAACAATATATTGGTCAGACAGAAACACCTTTCCGAATACGGTTTAATAATCACAAGTCACATGCAAAAAATTCCTTGAACCTGCCCCTGTCTAAGCATGTGCACCTTCCCGGCCATTCATTTAGCGACCTGAAGGCAATTATACTGGAATCGGGCTTTCGGACGCACCACAACCGCGAGGGTCGTGAGTCCTACCTCATTTATAAGTTCAAAGCCGCTACCTCGGGCATTAATGAAAACATGAGTAAACTCACATGTTTCCCGAGTGACTAGGGCATTGCTATTATGAGGAAGCCATTTCAAACAACTACAATGCGTTCTATCAGACTTTACGTTTTTGCTTAACTTTTTTTTATATCTGTTATTTTATTTCCATTTTCCTTCCTTCATGGTTTATATTTTTCCATTACAAGATATTCTAGTCGATTCTAGCCAGCCGTTTTTCAATAAATCAGCTTTTTTTCGTGTGTGTGTGTGTGTGTGTGTGTTTTGTTTGTTTTTAATCCTTCCTGCTGTGGTGACTACCATATTTACAATGTGGAGTGGCTTTATAGCTGCGTTACATGCAGGTAGTAGAATCCCTCGGGGTTGGAAGTGTGCCGCCTTGCTGTTAATTGACAGGCTACGCTGTCGCTTCGCGACTCGCCGCAGCCGATCACGTGTTCTGTCCAGGCAGACTTCGTAGCCATTCCCTGTACACACGTACGCCTTTGTAGCCGCACTCTCTCCCCTTCCTGTACCCTTAAAAGCAAGGTGCTCTGCAACACCTTCTCCCTCTGATGAAGGCCGGTCCACCGGCCGCAACGTCAGTAAACTTATATTGTTTTTGTTAATCGTGTGAATCTCTTTTTTTGAAAATATTTATTCGGTCTCAGGGAAATTTTCTTATATATATGTGTGTGTGTGTGTGGGTGGCCGGTGAACGGTTCTTCAGCGCGAGCAGTCGGTATTTTTCAATCAAGAAACCCAGAAGACGCTGCCTGCGTCAACTTTGTCTCTCGCGGGTGAGGGCGCGTTCTCTTGCGAGCTGGTAGAGCGTTCATCGAAGAAAGAGCGTTTCCATAGTCAACGCGCGCCTTTCGCTCTCTCTCACACAAGACAGCAGATGGAAGAGTGGGAGAGCTCGCGCGCCGAGGGCGAGCCTCCCGGCGCGCCGCACCGCAGCGCCATCTCGTGATCATTCTGAGACCTAGAAGTGGTTACGGCAATGACGCCGGACTAGCCTATGCCCTAAGGAGCTTCGCCCCTAAAAGACAGACCGAAAATCAAGGAAGCTGGGTAAACATTTGTTTATTAACATAAAATACCCTCAAGGTACAAACCACAATCTTCATTTTCTTTTCCGCGCGGAATGACAAATAGCTTTTTCCCTTGGGTGTCACGGTTATGGCAGCCAAAGGCACAGCAACTCGGCATCGCGACAAAACGAACGAGACGCACGCGCGCACTTCGCACGTCGTGCACTTTGCGTCCGGGGAACACACAACACAGTGGCACTTGGCGCGTCCAACATGGCGCCGTGTGTCCGAGAAAACAAAATACCAAAAAGAAAAAAAAGAAAAAGAGCGCGCGCGCTACCACGCGACCGCAGCCGCCCTATCGGAGGCGAGGAGAGGAGGAAGCGGCGTAGTTCAAGAAGAAAGCGGTACTTTTCCGAAAGTAGAGGGGTTTTAGGCAGACCAGAGAGACGAGACACGACCGGACCGAGCTCGTGGCGATCGGAGGTACCGGAGGGAGCAACAGGGCTGCCGTTGTATCCACCAGTTTTCAAGAACATGTACACAGTGAAAGTAGCTTGGTGGTACAAACTTCTATTACATGTGTCTTATTAGTCATAGCGAAACTGCTTTTCCCCATCACGCTGTCTCAGGCTGCTCTTTTAGTTTTTCATTCTGTACACAATGATGGTTATCTCAGATTGTTATGCGCATGACTTTCTGTTTTGTCCTTTTTCATTTTTTTTCTTTCTATGTTTCTTTTTGTACAATCATCTGACGAGAAGTCAAGTCACAGTTGTACCATTTTTTTCCCCTCTGTCTCCTTCCGCATGTTTCAATGAGTTTGGTGGAAGCTGTTTCTTTCAATATGTTTCACAGTGTGGTAATAAGTGCTGCGCTACCTGTGTAAAACGGTATTGTCATTTGTCCGCCATTATGCCCTTCGTCCCAACACCCTCTTGTATTATACAAGGAAGCAAAAAAACTGAAACTGAAGAACATTCACATCAGGACACGTCTGTTGCGCATAGCCATAAAATACCACTGCTGTCGAGTAAAATGCAGGCGCGTTAAGTGCCTGCGGCCCCGAATTTAAAGGGCCACTAAACAGGCTCCTACTTTTTTTCAAAGCCGCCCAAACAAGCTAACTCAATCATAGAGAAGGTTGCGGCGATCACATTCTGCGAATATGACAGCGCTGCTCGCCACACAGACGCCGTATTTCAAAAAACAATTCGCGCGCTTCTTTCCGGCGACTGACCAGTCGCGCTCGCATCCTAGGTGTCGTCATGTCGTACCGCGAACAACTTTGCGTAGTCGTATCTCGTTGATTGGTCGAAACGTCTATTCTCAGATCCCCTGGCCATCCCACCGGCGTGAGCGCAGGAGCAACCCAACGTTTCTAGAACGGGAGCAACCGGTTCCGCAGCGCAAGCGTCAATGACGTCAAATGATCACGTCAGGTCACGTGTCAAAAGTGGGCGGAGTCTCGACGGCGCGCCGCCCCTACCCTCTCCTCAGCAGAGAAGGGTGGGGAGGCCGACCGAATAAACGAAACCGGCGCAAGCAGTCACTTAAACCCGTGTAACTTCTCTATTATCGCACCTATTCGCAAAATTCTTGCGGGAGCATGTTACACCGCACAGGAGCGCAGTTATATCTTTAAAACAAATTTTGAACCTCGGGGTTGTTTAGGGGCCCTTTAAGCGTACGCCAGGTAAAAAGTAGCGCATCAGCCAAAGAAATAGCACGCGAATTTGCGCGCGGGACACTGATCACCGTGTAATAAACGCAGCAGGAATCTCGGGACAAGCAGCCTGCAACGATATTATAGTACACTATACCTGCAACGAACAGAGACAGCAGCGCAAACAACCCCCTAGTGGAGATCATTGACGCAAACCGACCGCTAATTCGTGCTTACCGAACTGCTGCATGGCAAACGACCTCAGGGCCAGCCGACCATAAAGCCGAAACCGCACATGTGCTCGACTTTGTCGCGACCGCGACGAGTGACACGACATGCTACGAAATGGGCCATCCCGAGACGGGTTGCTTGGTCAATCGCTCATTTTTAGAAATCGTACGAGCGACAGCCAGTCGCAAGCATCGAGTGAACATTCGCTGTAATGCATGCATTAGCCCGGTTCTTGCAGTAACTGTCACCAACATAGGTCGGCAGTGTAGGGGAACACTCACTCACACTCACTCACACAAATTTTTCCAGCATCCGCACTCACTCGCACTCGCACTCACCTCCACTCACACTCACTGGCACTCACTCGCACTCGCACTCACCTCCACTCACACTCATTGGCACTCACTCGCACTCACTTGCACTCACACTCACAAGCACTCACTCGCACTCGCACTCACCTCCACTCACACTCACTTGCACTCACTCGCACTCGCACTCACTTCCACTCACACTCATTGGCACTCACTCGCACTCGCACTCACTTCCACTCACACTCATTGGCACTCACTCGCACTCGCACTCACCTCCACTCACACTCACTTGCACTCACTCGCACTCGCACTCACTTCCACTCACACTCATTGGCACTCACTCGCACTCGCACTCACCTCCACTCACACTCACTTGCACTCACTCGCACTCGCACTCACTTCCACTCACACTCATTGGCACTCACTCGCACTCACTCCCACTCACACTCACTGGCACTCACTCGCACTCGCACTCACCTCCACTCACACTCACTTGCACTCACTCGCACTCGCACTCACTTCCACTCACACTCATTGGCACTCACTCGCACTCGCACTCACGTCTAAGAAATGAGTGCGAGTGAGTGCGAGTGAGTGCACTCATGAGTGAGTGCGCCGACCTATGCAGGCATCTGCGGCAAATAGAGTGACACGAGTTTTTCCTCCTGGGTAGAATAAACGGCAGCGGTGCCAGTACACTGCGTAGGTTTCACCTGGTCGCCGACCTAACTCGGCACTACGCGCACCTCTTCAGTCGCGCGTACATCTCGAACTGTGAGCGCTGTCTAATATATCAGAGATTAGAACACATAGTATTTCGCGACTGTCCCCCATTCGTGCCACAGCAGCAGACGGCGGCCACTAGGCTGGCTGATATGGGAGTACAAGCTATAGATGAAAGCTGTATTTCACCCGAAATAGGGGACCATACCGAATTACCAAATGCTTCAAGGTCATTTTTTCAATAGAAACGAACTGGATGCTAGACGTTCGGTACCACTGCGCAAAGTTGCGGATTATGAAAAGCGACTATTAAACTTAGATGCAACTAAAGTGGCTTCTTTTCATTATGCGACTATTAGACCTTTATCATAATCTTCGAGTGCATTTCCCTGCACAGCATATTCGTCCGACTAATGGCGGCCCCTGTCACGTTTCAAGTAGAGGCGAGGTCCCAGTTACCCGTGCTGGGGTTTGACTATTGCCAGTGTTTATGTCAAGAGAGCCGGGTCGACATTTTCCGCGTCACAGCACATTGTTTTGCAGAAGTGATCAGCCGCCATAAGTTGGGCTAGTTCGTATCAAGCGTAATGAAATATGATTACTGGCGTCCATGTCCCCTTTGCGCAAGCAGTCATGTCTTATTATGTATATACGGATCACTCATTCTTATCCCCATCCTCATGCTTCATCACTCTTCTTCCCCTGTTGCGTTGTCCCCGAAGTAGAGTAGAAGGCCGGGGCGTACTAGATCAGGCCACCCTCTCTACCTGTCTCCAGTGTATTGGACTTCAAGTACGCGAGTATGTAGCTTCATTATGAAACTGAGGTTGCTTCGATGTAACGTTGCTCGCTGTGGCAGATTATGCACTGCATTGTGATGTTGTTCATTATAACGATTATGTTAATATTTCATGCGATATTTTCTTTGAAGGTCACTTTGGTCAGTATTCATTGTCACTTGATTGATGCTTTTGGTAGTCTTTTCAAGCTTGCCTCTTTACTCAGCTGATGTCCTAGGCAAATTTTCACTTTGATACCTGGTCATATTTGAGTTCCTTTGTTCATACTCATTGATTTTATGTGGCGAAGATACTGCATAACATGACTGAAAGCGGCTATCACACAGTCATCCATTATGCTGTCTGTGCTCATATAACAGGATGCGCTGCTCTCATGCTGAGAAATGCATTGTCGTTTGACTTTTGATTATTGTTACTAGTGCGCTTTCTGTAAGCCTCTAGTCGTTAATAAGTTCCAGATATATTTAAATTATTTCTTCTGCAGTTCCTTTTGAATATTGGTGCTTTTATTTTTTTTCTCATTTTTCTTTTTTTTAAAACTACCATAAGTTAGTTTCTCAATGAAATGTTGAATAAAATGTTGTTGACGTCATGATCATTGGCAGTGGGGCCTCCTTGTTAGGCCGCTTGCCAAGAAACTTTCTATCCTTAACTGTAGAAAGATATGTCACTACTGTTTTTGGTAGATTTGCTTCATACTATACAAAGTACAAGCTATATTGATTTTTGTATGCATGACAACTAATTGTGACCTATATGCTAAGACTGATGAAGCCTTCGCAGACAACTGTGTGCCTACCTTACTGCACTATTGCTCTGTTGCACTCAATGCTAGTGCTTTGACCCACCAGAAAAAAAACGTTCCACGCAAGTGCGACATCAGCACTTCTTCCTAGGACGAAAGTATTCAGGTGGGCTGGCACTAACCCCCACTCTGCAGCACCTTAAACCTTATGGTGGAGCTGGTAACATAGCGGGTCGCAGCTACTACCATAAGGCAGGGACGACGTCCGTGGATCGTGGGTGCCCCCCAAAATTATTATCCCGTTGACGCCTTCAGAACCACAGAGTTAATGCCTTAGGGGTGCAAAAAATGCCTTGGCGTCATTTGAACCCCTAAGGCGTTAGCTCTGAGGTCAGATTATCATTTATATATTCTGAGGGTGGCAACCAGACCAAAATATTAGTGGGCGCGCCCAGTTCCCGAGCACGATTCCTGCTTCTTTTTCAGATTACGGCTAACATTTCAGGAACAGCTTTTTGATGACGCACGTGCAAGTCTTTGAACCGATTCAGAAATCCCGGAAAATGGGATTATTGGAGTCTCCTCGAAGCCGTCGAAAAGACCAGCTTTTTGAAGACGCATGTGCAACGAGCCAGACATCAGACGATATACGACGCATCCAGGACTAAGGCTTCTTACGCGTGCCGTCTGCAACGTTAACGTCTCGGATATCCATTTCGAAGTCGTCATAAATCCTTTGTATGCTAGCTGGGCAGGAGAGTACCAAGACCGTGGCATGTAAATCAAGCCGCTCATGCCATACGTGTCATGATTTTCATGTTATGACCTGTCATTTATGTTCGTCATGCAGTCATGTTGTGCCATACTGATTTTCGTATACATCCCATTAACGAAACGGCCCAGGAGAGCACCAAGACCGTTTCATGTAAATCATGAATGTCATGATTTTGATATAATTATGTCATTTTATTCGTCATGCAGTCATATGGCATAGCGATTTTCGTATACAATCCATTAACGAGACGGCCACGGATACATACATACATACATACATACACCTCACACTCATTGGCACTCACTGGCACTCACATCCACTCACTCGCACTCATTTCCACTCACACACACTGGCACTCGCATTCACCTCCACTCACACTCACTGGCGCTCACTCGCACTCACTTCCACTCACACTCACTGGCGCTCACTCGCACTCACTTCCACTCACACTCACTCACTTGCACTCACACTCACAAGCACTCATTCGCACTCGCACTCACCTCCACTCACACTCACCTCCACTCGCACTCACTTCCACTCACGCTCACAAGCACTCACACGCACTCACCTCCACTCACACTCACTTCCACTCACACTCACTGGCACTCACCTCCACTCACAAGCACTCATTCGCACTTGCACTCACTTCCACTCACACTCACTGGCACTCACTTCCACTCACGCTCACTCGCACTCACAAGCACTCACTCGCACTCACACTCACTTGCACTCACACTCACAAGCACTCACCTCCACTCACACTCACTTGCACTCACTCGCACTCACACTCATTGGCGCTCACTCGCACTCACGTCTATGAAATGAGTGCGAGTGAGTGCACTCATGAGTGAGTGCGCCGACCTATGGTCACCAACGTGGGCCAAATTACTTCTGATTCTATTTTTAAAGCGGGTAACAGCGAACTAAAAACATCGCCGACGTCAATCGCGTTGAATCGGCGACCTATAGGCAACCAAACACTAGAGTACTTCAACAGATCTGACTTTCGAGTTCGCCAACAGAGTGCGACCATTTCAAAACAACCACACCACACGGTGGGAAAACTAATACACCGTTCCCATCAACAGAAAGAACGAATACTAACAGCGTACTTCCGAAACTGCTGACACCACACATTAAACTGCCAACGAGTCGACATCCCTTCGTTCGCAGCCAGCAAAGGTGCACAAGGTTATCACGGAACTCGTAAAAACAAATTCTTTCCAGTTGTTGTGCGAGCTCACAGGGCGAAAACAGGACTTCTAACGCTTTATGAAGTATAGATCCTTTACTTTATATTTGCCTAATATGCCACAATTATCGTTAGATAACATTTATGAACAGAGTTCCGAAAAAAGCCCTACCTTTGAACTTTTATGGGCCGCGACTGGCGCGCCAAACAAGGGCACTTGCTGATTTACTAACGTTGTTACTGTGTCCATTTTAAAATGCAATAACAAAGTCACTACGTCATAAAATTATAACTGTTCATTAATAGGAACGAAGGGAAGGCCCGTTTTGTTACTCAAAAACACCTCCGTGTGCGGTTTGTTTCCGAGTACGCAGTGGCGGCTCTCACAGTTTCAGTTGGTGCAGTCAGCTGTTTATGACTGTTTGTGTGTTCGGGGCCTATCTGCACGTCGTGTTTTCTCCGCATCACCCCTGTTCTCATTGTGAAGTTATGAAGAAATGATGTGTGTATGTTGTTTGTAACTGTCAATAAGCAGCGCCTGCACCTGCACTGTTCGATCAAACGCAGGAGAACGAATCAAGCCGATGTCGGCGACGCCGCAAGCAAAACGTTCCAAAGACACCGATGTTGTTTACCGTCGCGTCACTCTCTCAGCAACGAGTGAGTGAAGCAAAATGAATACGTTGTAGTCCAGTGTGCAAGCGGCCCCATCGAAATGCGCCATCGTCGCAATTGCACCTCCGGAAACATCAAAATATCTCTGTCGTCACAGTATGGTCGCACGGCAGTCGTTGTTAGCGAGGCCAGCAGTGCAGACTTGTAAATTATGTCTCCCCACTTGCCATCGCTTTGGAGGTGAATGCGAAAGCGAGATTTGGTGCGCTAGCTTACACACTGACCCTGAAAGTGCTAGCAACATATTGAAGGAGCACTGACATGTGCCTGTTTTAGGAAGTGCCCATTACGGTCGAGCGTGTGCGGTATGCTTCGGTTCATCGACGAGCATTCAGCAGCGGCATAACAGGCTGGATTCATTGACACGTTTCTTCTCACAGTCCCTGATAAGGTTAAGCTTCCTGAAAAGCAAAATTTTGTGATGCATTGGGCCAAGACTACGAAAGGGAAGGGGTCAAGGGCTCGTTCTTTATTTCTTTATAGTGCCGGCAGCCGGCAAAACAGACCAGCAGAATAGTTGCCGGCAGTTTATCCCTGCTGGCGCATTTCCTGTTATAGCTATTTTAACCGTGTCCGTGGTTCGCCCGTGTCACTGGAGGACCCGTTGACATACGTTGCCGCTTCGCGGTGCGCCTTCGGCGCTCTCACTATTTTGCTCGTGTCACTACTGCCAGAGCCAGGAGCGTCAGCGACGGGCGCTAGCGCGCCCGCCGCTGACACCAACGCGATTCTGTTTTAAAATAACATTACGACTCCTTCGGAGCAGTTGTGTTAGCGTTAATAGTTCTTACAAAAAAAAAAAAAAAAAAAAAAAATGAAACACCGAAAGAAAAGAAATTTAACGAAGGCTGCGCCTCGAACCACGGTCCTCCAAACCACCAGCCAGCGCGGCACGCTAACCCACTACGCCACCCAACCGTGCCGTTCTTCACAGAACGGCACGGTTGGGTGGCGTAGTGGGTTAGGCAGTCATCACTGACTGCCGGTGAGGCAGTCATCACCGTGCTGCCGACAAGTCACATGGTCACGGGCACCCAATAGGCGGGAACTGCCGGCAACTATTTTGCTGGTCTGTTTTGCTGGTCTGTTTTGCTGGTCTGTTTTGCCGGCTGCCGGCAATATAGGCACTACCTTGTTTAGAAACAATGAGCAAACAGACAACGAAGCCTAGGAAACTATAGGGTAAGTTGATTGTTGTATTGTAATTGTTGAGTAAGTAGAAAGGAATTAAAGTGGACGAAAAGACAAACATGGCGGTCGGTGGGAACCGAACCCACGACCTTCGGGTAACACGTCCGATGCTCTACTGCTGAGCTACGAAGGCGCTAAGCTACGAAGTGCGTTCCACACACGCCGCCATGGCTACGAGCGGTGCTGCCTAACACTCCCAGGAGAATATCAACATAAATACGCAATAAGGTGGACGGGGGGACGACCGCCTTCGTAGCGCGTTATCCAAAGGCCTTGGGTTCAGTTCCCACAGAAGCAGGTTTGTTTGTCTTTTCGTCTTTGATGCACATTAATTGTGCATCATGGTTTTGCAAAACTTCTGTGTTATTGATAAGCTACATCTGTCCGAGATAGCAGAGGCGTATTCTAATTTTGGACAGAGTAATGTGGTATGTGATAGTTTTTTAACATGCACAGAGGCTTCCTTTAAATTGCGTTTGAGGAGTCCGAGAGTATGGTTTGCAGAGGCAAGGGTAATAGTAATGTGGTTATTCCACGATAAGTTTGGCAGGAGATTAATGCCAAGGTATTTGTAGGTGGTGGCTAGTTATACAATGCTGTCATCAAAGGAGTAAGTGGTTGGTATGTGCTGATTAAATTTAAATGACACGATCTCAGTTCTAGAAATATTTAATCGCCTTAACCAGTTGGAACATCATGTCCTTGTTGTGTCTAGGTACTTCTGTAATAGCAGACTATCAGTGTTGCATGGAACACTCCGGTAGAGCATAGAATCATCTGCAAATAATATAATTTTTGACATCACGGAAATGGGTATATCATTAATATATATATATTAGAAAAGCTAAAAGTTCAAGGACACTGTCCTGTGGAACTCCAGATTATACGTCAGCACAACATGAGTCGGAATTGTTAACAGATGTAAACTGAATTTGCGATGAAAGTAAATTGGTGACTGATGCAATTGTATTGGGGTGAATGTTGATTTGTGAAAGTTTGAGCAATAACCTCTGATGTGGAACGTGATTCAAAGCCTTTCAAAAATAAAAAAATAAGGCGTCAACTTGAAAACCAGCGTCTATTAGTCCATGAACATCATCAATAAATCCGACAAGTTGGTTGTCACACGTGTAGCTCTCGCAAAAACTATGCTGGTGCTTAAAAGTTACGCTATGATGTTCAAGGTAGGTGATGACTTCAGTATATGTATGATGTACTTGAGTAATTTGCAGATTGTGCTGGTTAAGAAGATGGATGATAATTAAGTGGAGAAGTGCAATCACCTGCTTTGAAGATGGGTATTATTTTGGCCATTCGCCAGTCGTCAGAGATGCGACCAGTTAATTGATAGTGACTGCATAAATAAGACGGATAAGATTGAGCAAATACTGTGTGATGTATTTCTTAAAATTTTGTTATTGAAACCTAGAAGATCAGCGTTGGATGAAGTTTTAAGATTGTTTAGAAGAGATAAAACACCGGGGGCTCACAGATGACTACCTCGTGCATAGCTATCCCCATTAATGCCCTTATTGTAGGCAATGTGTTTACGTTCTCACCTGTGAAAACTGTTACAAATGTACCATTAAATAGTTGAGCGCATTGTGAATTGGGGAGACGATCACTGCTAGGGTCAGTCAGGCCAATGTCAATGTGAGTTGCTGGGTCCACCACTCGCCAGAATCAACGAGGATTATTTACTAACACGGATGATAAATCACGAGAAAAAAATTTGTTGTGACGAGTGGGTGTTATCAGTGCTTGACATTTCTTTTTGCGTGCTATATATGTTGCATATATACTCGTGTTATATATTTCACATATCTATTTACCATTTCTTCTTCTTTCGAGAGAAATGTTTTTATCAAGAAGTGTATGAATTTTTGGCTAAGTGTGGTGAAAATTCAGAAATCACAGAAGTTGTAAAAAAGTGTTATATATATATATATATATATATATATATATATATATATATATATATATATATATATATATATATATATATATATATATATATATCCGGTGAAACAGAACATCTTCATTGTTCTGGGTCAAAAGGCCTAGGTGGCATATAAATTCATCAGACTCTGACGTGAGGACCAGGCCCACTTATTCGCTATTACATGCAACACGTGCATGTCCGGACGTGAGCATGGGACCAGAAAAAGTTTATTCTTGTGACATTACGAAATTGAGCAATAATGACGATAATGAAAATAGAACCACAACATATAGGAACACTCTAGCACTATGTGCATGATACATTTTCACACAAGAAATGTCCCAGTGGACAGGATATCACTAACAAATGGGGGCCAACACATATGGACAGCTAACGTAAACAAACTGCTGCAGAACACGATGTCGAGAACATACAAAGCCTATGATGGCTTTGTGCAGTTTCTGTTGTGAAATAGTCAGCAATTTGCATACATCTGAAACTGAAACACCAACCTTTGCATGGGTACTGAACACACGCATGTTATGACTAATCGACGCAAAGCTCTTCATTCACAGCCCACAAAAATTGACAAGGTTTTCAAGGAAGTCGTAGCAAAGCACTCTCTCCAGTTTTTGTGCACCTTCACTGCACATAAACCAAACCAAAAAAAGGAAAATGTAATTCCATTTGTTCATATTTGCCTGTCGTATTATGATGAGCATTAGAATGAACACTTTATGCTCAAAAGAGGCACTGCTTTTATTTTGAAGGTGCGTTACTATGGTCGTCCAGGAGACCTGCCTGTGCCGGCAGTCTCTTGTCAAGGAGGATACACAGAAGCTGTTGGAGTGGAAGGGGCGCCGGCCAAGTGAAGCCAGCCGTCGCAATCTCGCCAGTGGCAGAAAGCGCGCTCGCCAGCGGGTCACTCTGTTGCCTTCGCGCGTTGTTGTAGAGTGCGAAATGACGCTATGGGCATGTAAACACCAAGGGATTGGTAACGGTATAGGGATTTGTCACTTACGGATTTGAAAAGATGCTAATTAATGGTTGTGGCCTCAGCTTCCACCTGTAACTTTCCTAATTTGACAGCGCACGTTACAGAGAGGCACAAATTGATGCGGTATCAGTGTGTGATAAACAATAGCCGCAAGATTTTTTCTAGCACCTCTGAACTGAGAAGACCGTAAGAAGGCCTTTTGTGTGTGTGTGTGTGTGTGTGTGTGTGTGTGTGTGTGTGTGTGTGTGTGTGCATGCTTACATGATGTGGAATAGTTTGTTTTGTGAACATTGATAGCACGGGTCGTCCGTCATGGAATCTGTGGTGCAGGTGTGTAACAATAGCACCGCAAATTTATCAGGAGCTGCAGTCACCTGTGTTGAAGCCTGCATGTGGCGTCACTACATTGTGAAGACACAGATGTCGTTTACTAATAGTACTAGGTTACTGTGAGTCTGTCCAAAGAAGCAAAATAATACGTTGCAGTGCTCCATGCTGTCCACGAAATGTATTTTTGGTGCATAGTCTTATAACAATTTAGTAACGTAGTCATGCACTTAGAGCTGTCGTAGATCATTTTCCTGCTATGCCCCTTTTCTGCTGGAACAGAAGTATTTACAATACAAAGAAACAGCCCATAAAGGCCTCAAAGATAAACCTGAAATACTGTTTCCATACAGACCGTATATTTGGAGATGTCATGCTTGTTTTAATGTCATAAAAGGATTCTGCGTCAACGAGCAGAAATTTTAAATGGGCTCACTGTGTTTCTGTGACATGCACTCATTGTCTCATGGTTCAGAAACTGCTCTCCGTCCTGTTCCGTCTCAGGAGTCACTCGAAGTTTAGAATGTTTTCTTGCTGTGGCATTTCCTGAATCAAAGGCGCTTGTTGGAATTGAGAAGCATTTGTGTGATGGTCACTGCTACAGAGGAAACTGCTGTATTGGCCTCGAGGCACGGAGCAATTGAATTCTTCACAAGGCGAAACAGCGCTTGTTCTAGTGGCTCGGTGAAAGCACGCTGTAGGGCACGGCGCCGACACAGCCTCTGTCATGCGAGTTGGCTTGCGTAGAAAGAGAAACGCACGCTTCATGCTTTCTGCAGAAGCTTGCCGGTTCCGCGTGTCAAGGCTAACACCGATTCATCGTAATTAATGTGTTTCTTGTGCGACCTTGATGGCTGCAAATTATTTGTTAGACGAATGAAAAAGTGTTGCCTATACAGCAGTTACCTAATTACCTGCACTGTATGTTTTCTGGAATGCGAAATTTATAATTATTCGATAACTTTAGCTCGTTTGGTTAGGTCATTACCAGAATTATTGCTACAGTGTCATTCCTTGTCTTTTCACCACACATACGCCGTTGTTTGCTTATCGTTCAAGGCATTGGACTCATGGCTAAGGGAGGCGAGAGGATGCACCATTTCATTTTCCTCAAAGTGGCAAGCAGCGAGCATATTTGTGTCATTAACCACCAAAGTCTCTGTCTTGGCACGCTCTCCGCACTTCACGCCAGGTCAAATTGGCTGTCTCCTTTCTTTTCTCTTTTTTTGAGAACAGGAGACAGGTAGCCGAGACAGTGCAGAAATAGTGACGGCATGGCATCTAGTAACAAAACAGGCCGCTTGGGTTTGTCAAGAGAGATGTCACCACCAAGATCACTTTCATTGCGTCTCCATTTCACTGTTTGAGAAATTCTTCTAGCAAACGTAGTTACAGGGCATGAGCTCTCGACCTTTCCTTGGTATTGTACGAGCCCACGCCGCCACTTTCATCGAGCCACTGGGAACATTGAAAGTAATCAGCTTCACTCTGCTGGATGCACTACTGTTGTAGTTTGGCACAACACATTTCTGTCCCATCCTAAAATGGCACTGGTGGAAATCCCAGAGAGCGCAAGCCTTTGTTGCAACACGAAAAGTGCATTTAAAAAGTCTGAGAAGCCCGTAAGAGTTGTAAAGTCAGCAGATCACAAAGGATACGCAGCATCTTGCACGCCTTTTCTTCCCAAGGCCATTTACCCATACCTGTTCACAACATGCCAGCGAGGGACTTACAGCGGCAGGTGTCACCTGCACTGGAGTCACTACATGCAGCTCATTGCAAGTGCTGTATGGCACATATTGAAGTGATTATTTATTGCAAACTACAGCCAAAATGCCCACAGAGTTTACTTATTGATGCTGCAGACAGAAAACTGAGAGTATTTGCAATATATGAGACGGTATCGCAGTTTTATGCATTGCACCCATAGGATTACATGTAAACCATGACCACTTGCCGGAAGTTTCATCTGTCGTGATGCAAAGAAAACTCAATTTCCTCCTCACCAAACCGTTTCATGAACAGGCCATGGCGCGCGCTGCCACAGCCTAGCAGATTCCTCTCCTCAAATTCTGCCTTCTCCATGCCTCGAGGACATACCATGTCTCCACCTACATTGTCACTTTGCTCGTAGGATGCCAGGTTTTCTCGTCTGCTGCAACCAAGCTGCTCTGTGCGACTGGCAAGTGCTGAACTTGTTCCTGTGCATCTTGCACACTTCAGCCACTTTGTCTAGAGAACACACCTTTGAGAGCTTGTTAGGGGCACAAAAACAACATTCACATTGAATTTTGATGCTTCTTTTTTGATGTTGCATGACAACCTTTGTGGGTAAGCAATCGCCTGCATTCTCTTGATGTCTTTTCCATTTCTTTGTCCTGGCAAAGGTATTACTGCCTGAAGTAACTTGCATAGAGAGGTAATCACAAATGGTGCGTATCATGAACCTGATAGGTGTGCATTTTCAGAGGAAAAACCCCACTGCACAATGTCAGCAGAATTTCTTTAATGAGCCACTGGGACAAGTTAGGGCAGCATTGTAAGAAGACTCTCAGGCCTTCGCAAAGAACACAGCAGAGTGACAGTGTAAGCTTTGCTGCATGTGCTCTTATTATTCTCTTTAGGTCTTCTTCCATTCCTGCTTCTCCTCCCCCCTCTTGTTCTTCCTCTTACATTGTCTTCTTTTTCAAATTCCTTTCCTTCTCATTTGCCATCTGCATCCTCTTCTTCCTTGCCGTCATCATCTCCTTGCTCTTCTGTATTTTCTCCCCCGCCCCCCAATTCTCCTAGTCTTTGTCGATAGAACCATATAGCCGATGACTGATAACATAGAAGGCCCAGAGTCGGGGGTGGGTGCTACTACTCCTGTTGGGCTGGGTTAAAATGTGGACAGGCGTGGAGAGAGGGAGAGAGATAAACATTACTGAAAGATTGCTAGTTTTCCTTCAGGTGAGATGGGGTATGGAGTTTTTCTCATGAGCGATAGCAGTTTCGGACACCTGCTCCAGGCACCATTGTCACAAATTTTGAGCAATGTAACAAGCCCATACCGGTTTACGCTGTAAATATTATAGCAGGTGCTTAGAACTTTCCAAGGAATGTGAAAGGCAAATGCCTAGTTGGACCTTCCATTGATCTGCTTCTTGGGCTGCTGCTGCAGTTTCACCCATAGCTGCTTTATTGCAGCAGCGGTGGTGACAAATGGCATTTTGAGTTGCCTAAGGTTCTTCTGCAGTGTTGTGCCTTCTCGGTCTTCCTCGCTTGCAACTAGAGCCTTGTGCACCTTCACCTACAATGATGTGGCATGAGATTTTGCAGCAAGACACGGTAAACTTTGTTGTAATACGAAGGCAACAAAGCTGACCGCACCAGCAAGATATACTTAATCAGCTTTACAGTGAAGCGAGAGATGCACTCCACCTGTTCGATGCTCGCCTACACTCTGGTTTTTTGTACTGCGCAACACAGCCTTGAAACATAGTAATATAAGGTTTTCGCCTTAATATAGCGTGAACTTGCTTTCTATTTTTGTAAACTGGCACAGCCACCATGGCAAGTGAGAAATAAAAATATATATATATAAATGGCAAGTTGTAAAAAAGAATCATTGTATGTTTTGTTGCCTGTACAAGTTGTCAGTTATCAGCTATACATCAGTTATATTATATGCACCAGAGACGAGACTGCTTGATCGCTGGGTGGTATGAGGTTGGAAAGGGACTGCGCATGCTTGCTGTTTGTATATATTCTTGGGTTAGCGCCTTGAATAAAGTAGCTGGAAGTGCCACGCTTCCTGTTGTTCTCTTCTTGTTTTATATCAACTAGGCCCAGTGGCGTAGCCAGAAATTTTTTTCGGGGGGGGCTAGGAGTTTTCGACGGACAGGATGGACGGAGTCGGAGCCTCACTGTGTGTGTGTATATATATATATATATATATATATTTTTTTTCGGAACGAAAATGTGCACGCGGCGCATTTGCGCGGACCGCCGCCCAATAAGTATACATTCGTTCAGCATCTGCGAACTACTTCAGCCTTCAGTTGTCATATCAACTGGGTCCCGAAATAACGATACTCTCGCCCATTCAAAACATTTACAGAATGCAATGTATCGACGAAATCTAGTAGAAAGACATTTATTTCCCCGCCACCGCGAAGATTCGTCACTTGCGCACGCTACTACCTTTGTGATAATTTCAAAATAAAGTATAATTATCGATGTACACATACGCATGAAATGCTGTAAAGAATTCGTGATAGCAGGCGCAGCCGGGAACAGCGGGCAGCATACCTGAGGTAGGTAAGCTGAAAATGACGCTATAACAAACACATTTTTTGAAACACTTTATAAATTGATCGTGGCGTTGTCCTGATAAACTCCGGAAGACTCTCTCCAACTTAACATGCTAGTAGACATACAGGACGACATTTTGGTATATATTTCGTATTTATGGATTCCTCACCGAAACTTACCTGTTCGCTACATTATACAGGCGCTTCTTTTACCAAATTTTCGATACATTTGCAGGAAGAACAGAGATTCGCCTGCGATTGTGATTATAAGCCGCTCCAGATCTATCTGTCGTGAACATATTACCACTTTTTTTTAAAAGAATTAAGTCTATTGCGTTACAGAAAAATGACGTCCTCATTAACATTGTAGGCCTCCCAAAACATGGCTTTGTCTCCACTAAACTCACAAACACCACCATCCTGGCCCTTTCAAGAATAATTACTGACACATTTGTTAAGCTGAAAAACGTGCTAAAATATCTCTTAATATTGAAAAAGCTTTCTATGTGGTTTGTCACTTCACACTTCTAGCCAGATAAATTAAAAATCCCATGGTGCTTTTGGGACTAACGCCAGTTTAATCCTACATTTACTTCGAGGCATGCGGAATGCAAGTTGCGATCAATAAATCTGATTTGGAACTCACTGAAGTGAACTCCGGAATGTTGAGATGTCCCTACTTCGCGCAAAGGGGGAGGGGGTTCTAAGCCGCAACAATTCACAAGTACCACAACTACGCTACGACTCCGTTCGAAATGCTTCACGCAATCACCCCCTCTGGCCACACACCTCAACAACCATTTAACCAAACCGGATTCGTGCTGGGGCCGGGAAGAGGAAACAGTCTTAGTTAAGCCATCAAAACATGGAATTTAATATGTGAACATGATCGAAGTATACACTTAACAATTAGTAGCGAACGTAATGATGCAAGGCAAACAAAGAGCAACGTAAACGCATAGTGCAGCACAGGAATTAACAACGGAAACAAACTCATCAATGAACGGCAGATACAATGGGTAAAACAGCTCATAAACTAACGGCGCAATGTCTTAAGTGCACTTGCTGCCGCCAACGAAGACAACGCTTATCTGGGTGGGCTCCATCGGCGCATAGGTCTCGTCGCCGGCCTGTGGACTGGTGCTTGGGTGCTCTCGAAGGCGCCGTGGCTCACGGATTCTCCCCGATCATTGCTGCTCGCATCGTGCTCTCGCAGACTACATCGTCTCTCCGAGATTGGAGAGCCGAACGGCCAGGCTTGCACGAGAGATAGCAAACGAAGCTTACTTCTTCACACGACAGAGGGCCTTTCTTCGAGTCTCCCGAATCTCCAAAATTCCACCCTGTCCTCTGTCCCGAGACGAGTTTTTCTCTCCGACAGCCCGCCTCACCAGGGCGTCTATCTAATGGTTGTCTACGGCAACGTCGCCGGTAGAAATCGCACCAGTCCAACCCGCCATGCGACCATTGTTTGGGACTCGCCTCCACAGTGTAACGCAGTACCAGCTCCTCTCCAAAAATATAAAAAGCAAAATATAAACATACACAAAACTCGACATTCGGACAGGACGTCGGACAGCCTAACCGGCGACACTTGTGTACAGATTATCGTAACGAGCGTTAGCTACCACCGCTTCCATTCCGAAGCACTCCAGGTGCAAGCAATTTGGCACCGTCTAGGCGCCCACAGGCTGGAAGTGCCTGGTGAAAAGACGCGCCTGTAGGCTGTCCCTCCTTTGTGGCCGGTCAGATGTGCGCGTACGAGAAGCAGTTCTACTTACTGCATTGCTCGGTGATCGAAGCATACCGGGGATGCTCCGATGGCTTTATTCAAGCACTTATGAGCGCGCTGGGTTCGCTTTGGCGTCGACATTCTGTTTCTTCAAGGTCGCCGACTAATGCACACTCTCATCTGGGGCCGCCGCGCAAACGTCAGCTCTGCTGTCAAAGCGAGGTTGCCGCAAAACTCGCGGGTAACGAAAGCCCCAGCGATTCTCTGACCGCAGCGGCAGTCGAAAAATAGGATTGTGTCTCGCCCGTGTCTCGGCCCGCCGACGCGCCTCGGGGAGCCACAATGGCACAAGGGTCGGTATTAGGCCCAATATTTCCTGTATCAATTACGTTCGCCGTAAGCTTCTAACTTGCGAAGTTCACAAATGTACTCACTTGATGCAGCACTAGCATCGACAAATACTAGATTATCAACTACTACTAGCCGTATCTCACTGGTTTTGCAAACTGAAAGGTCATGTGTTTTAACCTTACGAGATCGCTTGCTACACTGAGTTGACAATATTACATCCATAGCGCTCGATTTAGACACGTCAAGGTTAAAAAGAAGTTTGTAAAAGAAAGCTTTCTTATGGTTCTTACACGCCCTATGACCTTCATCGGGCTTTGTACGTTCTTACTTTCTTATTTCGCTGTCACTTAGGTCGCTGTTTAAAAACATGGGGGCTGATGTAAACAACTTCTTTCGCTCCGTTACTACGCGAGGTCCAAGAATAGTGAGTTTCCTTCTGCCTAAAAGAGAAGTAATATCCCGTTCAGTGAGTTGCATGTTACAGACATGCCATATTTTCGTCCCCGATTCCGTACGCCAGGCAAGCAAATAATGGTAGTGCATACAACCCTCAATTGTAACAATGCCAATGGCGAATAATTGCAGGACTTTCTCGGTGCTTTAACTTGGAATTGAATTAACAGTAGCAGAATTTTCCTGTTTCATGCATCTAAACACTAGTTTCTTCGAAATAAAGCATCGTGATAAATTTATTTACTTGAATGAGCAGAGGCTCGATGTGGGCAAGTTTCTTTTGCATGCTTGGAATGCCTGTCCTTTGTACGTGTTTTGTTTTTGTCCCCGTTCTCTTGCGCTCTTTTGCACTTTTGCTTGAAAATGTAGCCTTCTCTATTCGAGTTGTTCGACCAGATACTGTAGCCGAAAAAGGAATTGATATAATGAGATTTTTTCTCATTTTATTTTCCCATTGGCCGCTCATGGATTGTGTCATGTACTGATTGATCGATCAATCGTCTCGGTGACTGTAGTTATTTCGGCTGTTATATTTCGGTAGTTATTTCGGCAACGCTGTATATTGTATTCAAGAAATGAAATGATGTCAAGTTAATTTCCTGGCTTGCTGTGATTAACAAGACATCGTATGACCTCATCTGAGCAATAGCAAGGGACTATTCAAATATGATCAGAGAATTCACATATAATCCACATCTCGTAGGCACGTTAAAAAGCCACTGTATTGTCAGAGGATATAAGGTATCATGTAAGTACAAATCAGTTGAAGAAAATGACTTAGCATTCGAGGTCTCGCTCATTTGTTGGCGCTGCGAAGATGAGCTTCCCCAGAAAACGGAGAGCTGCTGCTGTCCTTGAGACATATTGCCGCGAAAGCGACGATACGAATATGGTCACCCCTTCTTGAATGAATGTCGCGACCACCGCCTGCTGGTAGCGGAGTTGTTGACCCTTGTGCACGCTCGGCGATGAACCGCAGCGCGGTCTTTTTGTCGACTCGTTATTCCGTAGTTTACTAGCTTGTGGATAGCACTGCAAAGCAGTGCTGTCCACTCGGAAGGTTGGTTGAAATTTTCTCTCTCTGGGGCATCGTTCTCGCAAGGGGACACGCGTGAGCGCACGTTGCTACCATGTGTAAGTCGTCAAGAAAAATTACGAAAGCGAAGCTGTATTGGGCCACCCATGTAGGGGCACTGCTCAAAAAGAAAAAAAGACGCATCCACTGTACGCCACATTCCCCACGCGACCGCATACAACGTACCAAAAGCGTCAGCGCCCCACAGAAACAGGAATAAGAGGGGAAGAAGGATCGGGCGGCACAGAAGGCGTTGCACAGGGAACAGCGGCGTACTTTGCTTTGTGTTTGGTTCGCTAGCTCGATGACCTTGGCCTGCGAACGTTTCACCCGCAACAAAACCACGCATGTTTCCGGGTACGGAGACTCGCCATGTTCTTCCATCACCGCAGAGAGCTAATTGTCAACACATTGCAGAAGCTTCTGCCTGCCGCAGCGCTGTGCTGCAAAGACTGCAAGCTCCCCTTTCAGTCTCTTATCGCCGCATCCTTTGCCAATAAATGACATATGCCCCTCGTTTGCCAGCACCGTCCCCTGCAGACAAGCTACAACTTTCCCCGCCATAGAGTGATAACTTCCTTTGCAAGTTGAAAGAGCCGCGTTCTTCGTTTTTAAGCCCACCACAAAGACGCGAATGCCCGTAGCCGCACCTTCGCCGAGTGGACACCTTTGTGATGGGCCAGCATAGATAGGCAGTGGGGCACCGGCCGGAAAAATTTCGGGGGGGGCTTCAGCCCGGTCAGCCCATGCCTGCCTACGCCACTGGCCAACAGTCTTGTGAAAGACAAATGTAACAGTTGAGGCATCACTGCTAAACTGCTGTTTGCAACTCCTTAAGAACAAGCAGTGCAAGACACTTCTGTGTCACATAATATTTCCATTCAAATGTTATAAATATCGCAATCTTTTCCTATACTTTAATAACCTGGTAATTAGGCCTTGAAATGTCTTCAATAAAGATGCAACACTAAGAGTCCCTCGAATGACATGCACATTTAATGCACAGATTTTTTAACGCACTTATTTAAGATGTATATTTTTTTCCGAGGCATGGCTGCAAAACAGCATGCACTGCCAAGAGACACCATTTCTGCCATGCATCCCCAGTGCATTGTGTCTTAGTTTAGTTGGGTCATGTTTATGCATTAATGCACACTTGATTTTCCTTTATGAATTTCAATATAGAGATTCATGTACATGTGCTGTTCTCACACTTTCTCTCCTGGTTGCACCTTTATTTGTTTGCAGTACGTATTACATAAAAATAAAACTACACAGTGTGCAAATGTACACACTTCATTTGCGGAAATCAGTTTTATAATGCCATGACAAGGTTACACGTACGGTGCTTTAATTTCATCAGAAGATATGTTCGAAAAATGTACAATTCTATAAACTTACGCAATTGTAAAAGCAGGATTTATGTAATAATGAAAGCATTCTGAAATATGTTGGCAAGCTGTTTCTGTTTAGTTTGGCATGACTTCGCAACTAAATATGCACGTTCACACCTGAATGACTACTGAAGTGCAAGACTGGTTTTACAGAAAAGGATGCAACAAGGCAACTTCCCTGCATGATTTTGATTAGCTGTGATCTTTCACATCTTCTATATAAGAACTTTGCAGGCTGTTTGCCCGCTTTTCTTTTTTTTGTGTGTGTTTTTTTTAAGTGATGTGCTATAATGAACAAGAGAAGCAAGAGAAATCAAGTACACTGCAAGCACTTACATGCACAAGTAACCTTCTTTGAAGTGTTGTTACATGCCACGACGGTTTTACAATTATAACTATATAAAGTGAGAACAAGTACAGTAAATATACAAATCCTATAAGTATATGTCTATAAATATATGTGGAGAAAAAAAAATGTAGTCCACGATATAAGAAAAGAAGAAAAAGCTGCTATTAATCATACTTGTTGCGCATCAACGTTTCGAAAGTAAATCAACGACGCTGCTAGCATTCCTGATATGGTACATTATAAAAGCACACATTAATACACCAAAAATGATCTGAATTTAGTTACTGGTCGCATATTCCTGCAGTCCAACAAAGACGTGCCCGATTTACAGCATATCGGTGTAGGCGAAGTATTTCTGGTTAATTAGCGCGCCCCGTATCCATGAAAACTGCATGCATTAACATTTCAGAAAGTTCCAGCGACATACGAAGGTCTCGGCTTCTTGACAAAGCACCTTAATTGTAAGTTCGTGTGTCGCGCTCACGATATCGCGCCAATGGGGATGGTGCACAAGGCCAGGCGGCTCCACCGTCGCCCTCTGCATTCAGCGCCAATGCGGGCGCTCCTGCGTCGCTGGGGTGATAAGGCTCCCTCCCGCACCACGTGCGCAGCTTCTTACTAGTTTTAAGTCCGTAGAAGGTTTGGAAAATTTCTTCCGTAGGGGTAATATGGCTAAAGGAAAACTTTTATACGAGGCAGGCCATGTGCGTCAAGTTACAGAAAGTGTGTCTGCGGACGGAAGCGTGATGACCGGCCGATGTGTCTCCCAAACGCGGGAGTCAAAATACTCCGAAAGTTCTAAGATTGCCAGGCTGGAAAGCAAAAATGATTTTTATTGGGATCCTTGTTAATTTGTAATTATTTTTATCGGTATGTATACACGGTTATCAATATATTAGTCCCATAAAAGGCACCACAATAAAGCAGTGAAAGTCTGCAGCTGTATCTATCACGTGTGAGCACAGTGCTTGTGTGCGCGTGTATCGGAAAAAAAAGAAAAAGAAGGAAAAGGGCAGCAGCGCGGGCCGCGAACGAAATGTACGCAGCGCCTAAGTCCATAGCCCACACAAGCGGCTCGTTAAAAACAGCGCGAACCATTGCAAATCGACAACACATGTCCCGGAACGCGCGCACCCCCGTTGACAACCCACCTTTCACGTACTCCACGCAGAATGCCGGGGGACAGAATGCTCGTTACATTGCAAACTAGCAACACATGTCGTCTGCTGAGTAGAGAGCGTCGACGAAACGCGCGCGCGCGAGCGACCTCGCTTCTCCTTCAGCATTGAGCTTTTTGGAGGCTATAAATATTTGTCCCTGGTGATCTGACATAAGCATTGTTACGGCCGAGGACAAACAAATCTTGTTGCTGATCACCGAGCCGTAGTACGACAACCTTTGGAAGAAACGAAAAACCGCAGGAAACGCGAATAACTCGGTTCTAAAGCTACCGCCAGCCCTGCGATCGGAGCTTCTATCACCCCAACGACGGGCGTGCCGCCGCGATGGCGCTCCGGTCGGCGGAGAGTTATTCAGTAAATTCAGTAAAGAAGAAGAAAAATGCACATGCTGTGAGGAAGATAGGGAAACGACGGAGCATGTTCTGATTGAATGCGGAAATATCCACCCAGGTGTACGTTTGGGCACCACCCTACAGGAAGCCTTGGGTTTTAGGGCGAACAACGGGAAGCTGAACATAGCCGCGATTGAAATAAGTAAGAGACGGTTAGAATACTGGTGGCAGAAAACTAGAGAGAACGGACAAAAATAATTATAAAAAGAAATATGGACTTTCTGCCATAAGGGGCAGGGAACTGGGCTATGAATTTCCGTTTTTGCTATAGTATGATCGATTTGATTGAAGTAAATTTAAAAGGCATGAGGAAAATTTAAAGAGAGGAAAAAAAAAAGTTCTACGAGCCTGGTGGCGCACAAGTCACCGCCCCATTACAAAGGGGACGCTCATAGCATCCATCCATCCATCCATCCAGTTACAAGTGCACCATCCCCATAGAACGTTGGCGCACGGCCGGCCTGAAGGAGCAACGCGCACACGAAGAGTTCGATTTCCGGCCACGGCGGCCTCATTTTGATGCGGACGAAAAGCAAAACCATTCGCGGAATTGGTGCATAAAAAAGCAGCCCGCCATCGGATGCCTCGCGACCACATCGTGCTCAATCATTATTATCGTAGGCTCATAGCATTTACAACCCTGCACGTGTGAGTGCACAAAGAAAAGTTACGTGCTGTAACACCTTGGCTTTGCGGAAACCACAGGTTATCTCAAAAAGAGAGAGAAAAAAGAATGCTTGTGTATGCAAGGCAAGTCGCACACATTCGACAGCGTCGAGTGAAGTACATCAACCAGCGGGAATCTTTCTCCGCGCAAGGAATAAAATGCGTTCGTGCGTTGTACTGTACTACGTCGAAGCGAAAGCTCGACGTAGTACACAAGAAAACTAAAACACAATACACTGCTGCCCCGTAATCAGTAAAAACATACAAGTACGAGGATTTATTTTTTTCCTTCTCGTGTCGCCATTAATAGTACTACATACCAGATTCGGTAACCTACGGCTCCGATCATAAAACACACACTCCACCGCCATGACAGCGAAACAGCCGGGAGCTGCTGCTCGACAAATCGTTCGGATAGCTGCGATCAGAGCGACTAAATTCCAACATGTTGGTCACTCGTCGCAGTCCGTTGCGACAAGAGCGATCGCAATTCTTTTAGAAAAAATCGCGATCGCTCCTAGTCGCGGAGCCAAAATTGCTGTGTTTCTGTGTCATGTGAAAGGCGGCGCCCGCGAGCACGTGGGGAGGTGTAATGGAAGCTCGTGTCCGCAGCGAGGACAATTTCTTCCATTAAATTTTCCCCGCCTCGGCTCGCGCCCACGCTACTGGAACAGCTGACCTTACGAGGGCTGGGTGATACGTCACCCCAGCACTGTTGGCCAGCGCACACGAACCCAAACGGGCAGCACGTGTTTGAAGCACGTTCCCTCAAGCTGCTGCGCCGAGCTCCAACAAAACACACGCTCGCAACACTACCCACGGCTACCCTTCCAAAGGCGGCCGTACGTGGGGTAGAACTTATACAATGGTCTGTCTCTCTCTCTCTCTCACATACGCACACCACACCGCGCCGCAACACTCCGTGCACACCTCTCTCTCTCACATGCACCGCACACCTCACTACAACCGCTCTGCTCCGTTATTTCTCACACGCACACACCACACCACACCACCAGTGTTGCCACAGCTTAACGCGTCTCAATCTACTGACTTTTTGTCTTTTTTGCTGAAACAGGCTCAAAATCTGGTGATTTTTCGTCACGAGTTTATTTTGGTGTGGTACTACCTGATGAACGACGAAACATAAAGGCGAGTTATTGGCTCATTAATCAACAGTTTCCTGTGTTTCAAGCTTCGTATGGCTATCTTTCGCTACAGCAAATACTGATGCACTTTGAGCAACTTTGGAAAATCACTGAGAAGGTGAAAGTGAGCGCTTTGCTGCACCCCCCAGTTTTGATGCCTCTATCAATGGCACTGCCTGTGGCAAGCCTCTTGTATTTAACTTCACTAGTCTTAACAGTAAATAGGCGTACCACAGGAATCCCTGCCAGCTGGTATTCTTTCGTAAAGAAATCTGAGGTACAATTCAGCGAAGTGCCCGATGACTTCTTTAGCATGCACCGGATCACTCACTTACAGGCCACTGATAAGGACAATGGACTGCTTGCAGTGGGATCAACATAAGCGCATTCGATGTGGCATTGTTGTGCAGCCCTTTTTAGAATAATGTCGCCAATGCCATTTTAGGGATGCCTGTTCGCGCACAGTAAACTTTATTTGCTCAAGATATAAGGGCATTATGTTTTCTTTCTGGGGCATAACTTAAACAACACAGCTTTTAGGTACTGCTAGCCATGTAACCCCTGTGGACGCATCATCGGAGCCTTGAATCGCACTTCTGCACGGCTTTCTCTCAGGCACTGACAACTATCATAGGCGGCCTCTTCTACACCCTTATGTATACGCTGACCTTATAGTTTCAAAAACTTAGTGCAGGAACGGTAATTAATGATCTACTGATTTCTGCTGATTTTTCACGTAAAATTCTACTACAGTTTTTTAAGTGTCGTGGCAACACTGCACACCACACCACACCACACTCCGCTGTGCTGCGCTGCGCCGCGTCTGCCCTCACGATGCAGGCCAGCACACACATGTGCCTGCCCGGAAGTACACTCACGGCACCCACACGGACAGCACGTGCGTGAGGGCATGTGCCCACAAGTTGCTGCGCCGAACTCCAACAAAGCCCGTGCTCGCAACATTACCCATGGCTGCCCATCCAAGGGCGGCCGTGCGTGGGGTTAGAACAGGTACTATTCGCCACACGCGCTCTGCAAGCAATAGTTATAAAACTTTACCTTAAGGAATGTACAGGGAGTTCTGACAACGTTTCTTATAAGCGAAGAAGAATTTGGGAAAGGTCTAAACACTTTGAGCGGTTACATTAAAGTCCGCAAAAGGTTGTTTATTGACAATTACACTTCATGCGCGCACGTTTGGAAAAAAAAATTATTCTATCTGAAATTGAAATCCACAGGGTATACAGTGTATACGTACAGTGTATATTTGGTTGAATTGAGGTCGTTGCACCGCCACCTGTTGCGTAGAGCTGCAACTATGTATATATATTTTTCCTGTGGCGTTTAAATGCCTGCACTGTGTCAAAAGGGATGGGATATTAACAATTAGGGATACGAAGCGTCGTTCCATATAATAGGCACTCCCCTCACATCAGAAGTCCGAGGAGAATATGGAGCTATGGGGGTAGATCTTGTGTGTAATTTCGCCAGATGGCAGCACCGTCAAACCAGTCAGACCATGAGAAAGCTGCTTCACACATAGCAGGTGTATTTTTATGGCTGCGCCGCGACGTCTCTGTTTCAAGCAGTTCGAAGTTCGTGTTGCTGTAATAATGTATGGTGAAAGCGTTCATCGAAGAAAGCGTTTCCATAGACCTTTCCATCGCCACTCTCGCACCGGCGAGCCGGGCGAGCCGGAACCTGTTTTTGTCGTCTGCTACCGCACGGGAGAGAGCTCTCCGCGCCACGCCCCTCTTCGTTGGCCTGTTTTGCGCCGAGCCGCCCATACATTTTGCCGTGCTTGCACGGTGCGCACGCTGTCTTTCGCTCATTAGAGCGATTTAAGATGTCCTTTAACAACAACCTATCAACAGGGCATCACTGCATTGTTTACGGTTGCACCTACAACCAGAAGAAGAGGAATGCTGCACGTAAACATCTGTGCAGCAAGCACAACGTTGCGCAGGAGGAGTGCGGCTGCGCACTCACTGATGTACTCGTGCCAAAATGCCGCACCGCTCATGTTCCCACGCGGTCTATAACGCTGATGTCGCCAACACCCCCTGAACCCTAACCAGTGCCGTTCTTAGCTAGCATATGGCGCGAAGTTCCCAGATGTCTCCTTTAGTTCTCTCTCCCTACTCGATTCGCTTCAACCATGAGAGCCATACGCATTTCAAGGTAAGGTACTAGCAAAGCAAGGGGTTTTAGTACGGACATTTCTTTTTCTTTTCTTTTTTGTTGCTCTTGTCCTAGCTGCTGTATGCCTCCGGCCTGTGCGACGAGCTTTTCACTTTCTCATTGACTTTCAGTCTGTAGCAGCTGCCAAGAAACGGTCTGTCTTCTTACGTGAGTTGCTGTACGCACATTCCCGGAACCTTTGTCGTTTGTTGGAGTGGGCTCTACGCTTCTTTCTGAGCAGTC